>JABFPN010001782.1:0-26391 GCA_022817305.1 Leptoteleia sp. ZL-2020 | reverse complement strand
AAAAAAAAAAAAAAAAAAAAAAAAAGAAAAAATACCGTAACATTTTTATTTCAGTATTTGGAAAAAATAGACTAAATTGTGGTATGGTTTATGTTGATTTAAAAACCGAAAGGTTAAATCTAAATATATTTTATGTATTAAAAGTATATACTATATCAAATAATAGTTTGTTTCATTTTAGATTTTCAATTTTTTAAATTGAAATACATAATACATTCAGATTTGACTTTGCCTGTTTTTAATTTTTTAAAAACCATTTTTGTCACTTTTATTCGATATACAATTATATTCATATTAGTTTTAACACAATATATATTTAAATTTTTGATATTCCAAATGTATTGCTGAATTAACTAAATATGTTATTTTTTAATTTTTTCCACGTTCCATATATGTGACGTAATGTGAATAAAACAACGTTGTAGAATAAATTATTAAAACAAATAAAAAGAATACACTCAACATAGGTAACAAAATTCAAAATATAAATAATAATAAATAACAATAATTAGTTATAAGTGAAGATCTTACCTCGTCAGGTGTCGACTTTCCTCGTGAACAGCCATTTCCGAACTCTTAAACTCATTCAACTCCTTTCTTATGGCCGCCTTATCTTTTGGGGTTAAACGAGTCCAAGGCTTATCAGCTCGTCTATCGTAATCATGAGCCTGCGTCACCTCGATATAATCATTAAACCTGATGATCTGCAAACGAAATATGACATTGTTAGACTTCGTAATCGAATAGTATTTTTGAGCAAAGAACTTGAAATTTGCACAAATTCTGGACGCGCTCCAACTGAAGTTATAATGCAAACATATTTGACGTTCGAATATAAAAAGAAAGTTTGTCGTGTTTTTATTACCTTCTTTTCCTTTAACTCCTCGACGGTCGGCCGAAAACTGAGTTTCCGTAAAAGGTACCGCTTCTTTTCCTCCTTTTGCTTCTTCTCTTCCGCTGGAGTTTGTTCTATAAAATCAACCAAACGTCATTAAAATATAATCACATTTCAATGATGGAATACAAAAATTCCTTGTACTTTCGGCTCAAAGGCATTTTTAACTTATATATTTATCATTTGTTTTAAAACTTACTTTTCAAAATGTTCCTTTCTTCAAGTTCCTCCTGCGTTGGCCGCATACTAAGCCGTCTACAGATACAATAAAATATTTAGTTTCTCAAATCAAGCACGTTGAATTGCAACTTTCTTGTTAAGCAGTAAAATTTAGAACGGAAATAGTAAATAGAATAAATGTAATTGTAAATTTATAAGTATATATAAAATCAGAAGATGCCAATGAATTTACTAATAAAGTATCTATTTTTGGCAAATTTAAAATTCTTTTTCCCTTTTTTAAATAAGATAATGTCGTTATAACATATTTTTCAGTATAAATTTCAACTTCATGTGTATAAAAAGAACAGAAAATAAGAAAAAAAAATAAAAAGAAAACTCTATCCCATACCAGATATTCAGGCTTCAACATAGTAAAAATGCTTGTTTTAGGTCACTTTCGTTGTGACATAACTTATCAATTGAATATATTAGAAAGTATTAATTATGCTTGAATTGTAATTCGTTTATATTTAATAAAATTATAAAATGGAAGAAGATATATCTTCTTTATTTTTTGAAATATTAGTTGCTTATATTCAAAGGCTTTTTTTATCCCCTTTTTGATTTTACTTTATTTTTACGAAGTTCACTTATTAATATGGTAGAACCATTAAAACATTGCACCTTTTAAATTTCAAAACTGTAACAAAAGTTTCACCAAAAATTGTTTGAAAGGTTACAAAACATTCCATAGTTCCTAATGCATTTTTCACATTTATTTTAAAGTTACACAAGAAACAGTTGGGTGTAGAATAAAAGCACAAAAATGTTTTGTTGCAACTCCGAAGGTTTCAAATATAGTGTCAAAAAGTGAGAATGTTTACGGTTCCAAGTTGTCAATGAGTGCTTGGGCTTACATAACATAGTGTTGTTTGCATTATTATATAATATTGTTAACGTTTATACTGTTTATATTTTTAAGCCATTCATTACAATATCTGATAAGCAGACATTATTCAAATTTTGCTTTAAAATTTAACGCTATAATGTATGAATATATATTCTTCTGATTTTCTAATGTAAAAGTTTCAATGTATAGTTTAAAGCGAGAAAAATAAATAACATAACCAATGTATACTTTTCGTTATGATTATAATGAACGATTTTTTTTTCTTTTTAAATGTTTCTTTCTTTTCATTTTATATTAATATATCTTCAAGACTTGAAGAGCATATAATGCATATAAATTAACATATTCGTTTTATATTTAAATGCAGGTTTCAGATACTTCTCAATTTAGAATTTGATATGGATTTTAATCTAAATTTTGTTAGCTATGTAAAGATGATAATAATTTTTAATGCAAAGTTAAGTTTACACATAATTTTTAATGTAAACAAAAGCAAGTAAAGAGATAATTGAATACAGAATTTTGATTTATTCGATAGCACCCTTCTCAATGTATAATCAAGCAATCGTAAATCTTGAATTACGATTCAATATATTCCATAACATATTATAAATATAAATTAAGTAATAACTTAAAAAGTTGAATGTAAATGAATCTGAAAGAATATATAATTCACAACATTAACGTTTTATTTAAATACTACGAGTTTCGTTAAATTATTTTGTATGGTTATTCAATATCTGATGTTATGTTGTTATTCACAAAAACAATTAAAATGAATTTACTTATTTAGTTAAAATGTAGTTACTTGTCTAATTAAAGATAATTACTTATTAATAAATTTTGATATCCATATTTTGAATTATTGCGTTTTCTAAAAATACATAATTATTAAAGGTTTAATAAGAAATACTAATTCACTTCTTAAAATGTAAATCTTGTATGTAATTAACAATTTCAATTGATCAATTTCTAATACGAAAACAAATTTTTAATACAACATAATTTCAATACTTTCCTTTTGAGACTTTCTTAGATCTTGAATTCAAACATGCAAATATAAATTGCAATTTACTTTTGATAGCCAGCGATTGTGCAAATAATTTATGTATATTCCACAATGTACAGTATAGAAATGAGATTATTTTAAGTTATATTACATATATATATTTTAACAAATTTGAGTACAATCTGCAAATTCCTTTCAAAATTCACACTGTATTGGATAAATTAACTTTTTCGAATATAAATCTATTAATGATACCAAATAATATTCAAACCAATCATATTTCGCTTTACATTTCAACATTAAAAACATATTTCTCAAAAAGCAATCAATTGTTAAATCATGACTTTGTACATAATTGAAAATTCGATGAATATATGAAACACACCATTCAATATTAATTTTCTTTTCTTTCTCCCAATTTGATTTTAATTAGCCCTTGCACAAATTTTTTAGTAAAAAATACAATATCGGTTGGGTTTTCATCTCCATTTTCCTCGTAACAAGAATTATAAAATTGTTCCACAGCCCAAATAATTAATAAACAAATAAACAAATTAAAATTAAAGGTTTCCTCCCGCGATTCTGCCCAATATATCGGAGCCCGGCGCAATAAAGAATTTGAATTAACATAAAACTGATATAAAAGCGCGTTTACATGAAATTAACATAAATTTCAAATAACGCCGGCTATCGGGCAGGCGAAGTTGAAATGTAATGGAAAGAAAATCCGGCGGAATGCGGAAGCAAACGATCTCGGTACCTGATGAGTTTCGCCCCAATGGCCTCCTTCGTCTCCTGTCTTTCATTATCAGTCTGGAGCTGGAGAATGTTCCTGTTAATAAGTTCCTGTCGGTCTGGCCTGAGTGCGAGCTTCAAAGAAAGCGACTCCTTCCGCGCAATCTTGGCAGCCAGTCGACCTGTTACGAACATCCACAAGTTATAACAACATAACACCGTCATACGTTATCTTAGTCATTTTCAAGCGCGCGCGCATCAAATTTCCTTTACCATCGCTCACTCGTGCGAAGCACACCGGAAGCATGTTCTGTATCATTTTTTTCGGCCTCCCGATGTCTCTTATCGACTTTGGCAGTGTCATTGACACGCAAGTAATTAATGCCGGCTAATGCAAATTACCAATTACCTTTATCTCATTATTACGACCGAAAAGCCGTAACCCGCGCGTGGCAATAAATTGTTTCTTTAGTTTCTTTTTTGTCCTTTTAGGGGACTTTGATTTGAAAGATATTTGCCGTTCAGTTGCTCGGGTTTCACGCTCGAATGCGAACACGTGGCAAAACTCGACGGAGCCCACTCGAACGAAAGTGACTCTCTCGCGGAATCACGCAAAATTAGCAGC
The DNA here is from genome assembly GCA_022817305.1 of Leptoteleia sp. ZL-2020. Classification (NCBI taxonomy): domain Eukaryota; kingdom Metazoa; phylum Arthropoda; class Insecta; order Hymenoptera; family Scelionidae; genus Leptoteleia; species Leptoteleia sp. ZL-2020. The sequence continues at coordinate 22,055 of JABFPN010001782.1, read as the reverse complement.
TTGATGTCCACGAAAATACTGAAAGACTGCCAGCGACGTTTGAAGATTAATATAAATCTCGGGTTGTTTGCGAAGCCGAGCGCGCGTTGCATTGGCGTGTGCGCGCACGCTCATCTCCGTCGGGGAATATAATTAGTTTTGCGAAGGTTGGTTCGGAATCTTAGGTAATCTCGAAAACGTACGCGTGAATCACAATTGAGCGCTCGCGAAAATAATCGGACGCCGAACGTACGCCCGATCTGTGCAAGTGACCCTCGCGCTTTAAAACCCACGTCTTTCCCCGAAACTTTTCATTCAACAATAACAAGTTTATGTGATTCGTCAGAAAAATTCGTCAGCTTTCGAAGTTGGGTTCATTGTCATCTCCGTTTGCAGACATTTATATTAATAAATCCGTAACGTTCCTTTATTGCATTGTATTTTCTTGCTTGTCGTAATATTTACGTTTAATATTTTTCAGCAGTGCGAATTTTAATTCCCAATATTTACATCGCAATAATACTGGAAGAACAAGTGAATAAATACTGGATAATTCGGTTTTATTGATATCGATGCAAAAATAATTTGTTGGAAGGTAAAAGTATTAAAAAAAAAAAATAATATATGATTTGTTTATTATCGTGTATTACATTCGCAGGTTTTCATTTGTAATTTGTTTTTAGTTTGTTATACTTAAAAATAGATTTTAAATGGAGCATCGTGAATGTTCGGTAGTCCAATTTTTAATGTATCGATGCGCGGAATAAAAGTGAAAAATAAACGTTGTATTTATCTTTATGCAATGCCAAATGATAATCTCTTTTAAAGTGTGTATAGATTTAATATTACGCGCGCATCAAATGAAAGTTTCTTCTTTTGTTTCAATTGAATGAGAGCGCCGAAACTGATTCCCCAAGTCGGGCAATAAGATATTGGGATGATATTGTATTAAATTGTTGAAAACACACCAGAAATCAATACTTATTCACTATTGCAGCTTTTAAAGGTGCTTCTTCACTTTGCATTGTGAATATCCATTATAATCAATTCTTCGTTACTAATTTATTTTTAATCAATCAGATGAAATCCACGTGAATTTTCTTTCAAAATTTTGTAATACATACAATCATTTTATATTTTAGTCATTCATAACATGAAAAAGTAAAAAAAAAAATCAAATAATACCAAGAATTTCTTTTCTTGCGTTACAGTTCAAAAAAATAAAAATAATTTCTTTTTTACAATGCAAAGATATTGAAAAATTCAATTCAATGCGCTCTATAGAAGATAATAAATATACATCACACTTTTATTGCACTGAGAAAAAGAATATATTAATTTTTCGTATATAGTTAGGAAACTGAGACTATACGGAAAGTATAAGAAAATTGGAAATAAAATGTATGAAAGCTTAGCATTAAGTATGCGAAAAGGAAACATAAATATATAAAGTAGTGTAATATATGTGCTAAGTTTTCAGATATTTAATTTGAAAATTTGTTATACACTACATATAGTTTCAGTTTCCTATTTATATACGAAAATTTAACATATTTTTTTTCTCAGTGTGGTATTATGCATAAATTATAAAAAATACATTAACAATCTTTTGTAATATTTTTCATTATAAAAATAAAAGGTTGCTTCTGCAATAATTAAATTCAGAAATTAATTTCCACGAAACATGTTAATACTGCTTTTGACTTACTCTTTTCATCGTCATAGTCCTCTCTGTAGAGAACCTGACCATCACCGTTGTCACTTTCGGCATTTTCCCGAATCACGTACGGGCTTGTGTTTTCCTTATTTTCCAATGTGCAAGGCAAACCTAGTCCAAACCTCACAGGTCGATTGCTGTAAAATTATTCATAAGTATTATTATTGATACAAAATATATGGCGGGGTTGATGCTTTGTGAACCAATGTTCTATTCTAAATGAAATGTTCGAATGAAGTTAGAGATGGAAATACAATTAAAAATAATTAAGTTCATCAAGAAACGAGGAAATATTGACAATTGAACTGCGTATATGTTATATTGTACCAAAGGCACGGTTTATGGTTTCATAAACATTTAACGTTTCTACTATTGAACTTTATTTACGTGCGTCTGATATATCTTAAATACAGATGTTGAATTTAAGTGAATCCGAGATAGGAAGGATTTACGGCAGATTTTTCTTTGAGTAAAGTGAAAGTAAATAATCCATTTAACAAAAGGACCCTTTACTTGTAATCAAGGTACGTCAGTCAATTGTAACGGTCGGATTCTATTGTGCAGTGGATTTGATGAAGCACCTTGATGAGAAAGCTTGATGTTTGAGCACAATGAGACCGTTCGAGTATTAAATAACACTTTTCACTGTATTACACGCTATTGGAGTTTATCAATATATTATTATTAACTTATGAAAATTATGCAATATAATCTGTACAGTTCAAAAATGTACATTAACATCAGTCTTGACGAAAGCTGACGCATAAACTGATGATGTAAAAGTAATAGAAATTATTTTTTGATATACCAAATTGGTATATATCAGCTCAATTAATTTCAATAATATTGACATTTTCAAATCAAAGTCAAAGAAAGATGTTAATGTTGATTTAGCATATCAATAATATAAAAATAAGACATTCAATATACAAATATATTTATATACAAATGTATAAGTAATTGTAAAATGAAACGTTTTATAATTACAAGAGGTAACTGATATAGAGAAACAACATGGAATCGTTCATTTTCAATGCTAAATGATTAATGAGATACGAAAATGAAACGATCAGTGATTCAATGGAGTTTCACAATGGTTTATCATGTGTTCGATTTTATAAATAAATGAGCATGAACCAGAATGGCATCTAAGATTAATATTCATAAGTAATACATAATTGTTGATTGATTTGGTTATAATTAACTTCTCGGATCAGTTATTAATTAGGTCATCATTTGCAATTTAACGTAAAGGATAAACGTATTAGTGGTTTGAATTTTTGGTTCTGAAAATTACAATGTATATTACAATCCGCAGATTTCAAATAAAGACGTCGTCAAAAAACGCAACCAACTGTGGAATAAATTTGTCTATTGTAATATATTATAAATTAATATAAATGCCTTAATATGTAACCTAGATTAATGTTGATTAATTTAATTCTGAATTAAAGTAAGCCAATAAAGAAATTAATTTCTGCAATATGTAAGAGTTTAGCATTATGCAGCCGATATAAGCATATATTAACTCGACAGTTGGTGTAATGTTATGTTCTATTTCACTTTGAAAATTAATCGTTAAAGCGCAAACCGTTAAACGTGAACGGCTCCGAACTCCAAACCATATTAAACAAGTAATCTCATATACATCGCTTAAACTTTTCTCATGCTTTGAATTCGGTAAGGGTCCATGCTAAAACATTTTGCAGAATAGAACATTCCGATTCCCTGATCAACCGGCGTCATATCCGCACATGCGTAATCAAAAATCAGTCTAATTCCAATTACCATATTCTCATCCTAGGCCTTAGTGGTGGCCTTCTGGTTAAGCATAATAAAAATACGATTCTTTACTAGTGATTGATAATATGCTATGAAAGATGGACGAAGAATGTGATCTGTACTACAACTACAAATGCATTCAAACCCATCGAAACCTTATTTCTCGTAGCATTTACAATTTTGGTTGTACTTTTACAAAGCACTCGAATTAAAATTCAATTTCGTAATGAAGCAGCAATTTGTCTGCCGTTAAAATAACGTTTCGTATAACTCGGGCTGAAATTTTTCAATGCCAACATTCTCGAGACAATTGTGTTAAAATGGAGATAACGAAGACCGCGAGTTTCGCGATATTTTACATCCAATAATTAATTGGACTAGCTGCGCATGAGGTGGATATGTCTGTGTCCGTATTTTCGACGTTTTATTCGTAAAGCCGACGTAATTTAGAACAGGGCTACATTGCGCAATGCCGAATAAACAATTGTTGATCGGCGCGAAATATATTCCGTTTATTTTAAGTAGGTCGTCACCAAAATTGCTGACATCAAGCTATTATTCAAAAGGAATGGTAAAATTACGATCTTAATTTAGAGAAAAAAAATGAACAAACAGGTAAACAAACAAATATGTTGATGAAAATAAGAATACGCACTGAAAGAAGTGATTTGTAAAATTGTAACAATCTTTGGCAGCAAATAACCATTGTGAAGAATAATTTTATATATTGCAATGCAAGTTCTTGCGATTTAGGAAAAATTACAAAGATTATAGATTCATATGATATACGATGGACTATTCTTGTATATACAGTGATGTCCTAAAAAAGGAAATTTTAATTTGACTGGAATCATTTAGAAAACGAAAGATTTTACTTTAAAGTTTAGAAGGCTAGTTTTAATTTCGCATTACTTTCCTTTTAAAGTTTATTTCATTTTAAAGTTTATTTTTAGTTGCCTTCATTGTAAGAAAAGGAAATGTCTCAGTGAATGTTTGCATAGTGAAATTCGTTAGCGAATTCATTTGTGTCTGCTTCAATCAGCGTATCAATATATAAACAATGCGAGAATATAATGCTGAACAATTTGACTGCACGTGCTGTATTCGCTAATTAATTTGCGTTAATTCAGTCCGACGGTCATTGTTGTTTGTGCTCTTCCTGTTTTGATTCATGAACCTACTTGAATGACGCATGAAGTTCTTGGCGGAGTGTCAGAGGTCGGTTTTCCTGAGTTGGCGTGTTCTGCGGCGTGCCCGGGCCGCTTCCGGATCCCTTTTTCTTAAGCGCACTTTTTAGTGGCATCGCGTGGAATTTTGGTTCCTTCGCCGGGATCTCCTCCACTCGTGACGTGTCGATCGCTGGATCAACATTCGACGTCCAGTTCGCCGGTCGAAATCCGTACATCGAGTCGTCGTCCTCGTCCACATCAGCGTCCTCTTCTTCCGCTGAATAATAATTCAACAAACAAATTAGAACGTTCCATACAATTTTAATTTTACCATTTTATTTATTTCAATCATTCGTTTTCATTATGGTATGTGAGGTTTATAAGTTCTATCTAATATTTTACACAAATATCTTAATCCGTAAATTAGTCTAAAATGGTGCAATGTTCGCGTAATGTTTTAATTAAAATATGAACTTTATTCTTAGCTTTCGTTAAACATTGTATTGATTATAAACGATTTATGGAAAATTAATTAAAATTTTAATTTATATAATAATTAAGTTTACTTTTATTCATAATAATAATACCCATAGAGTTAATTTCTCATCAAAGCTTACATAATTATTTTAGAAAATAACATTTATGAAGACTTACTTAATTAAATCCCAATCAAACAAAGCATCCATACTTAAAATTGTCGACAAAAAAGGTTTTTTCCCGTGACTTTTTAATAAAATTTGCGCTACTTTCTGATAAACGTGGACAGGCATTAATGTCAAACTGTCGCTAATAACTCGTCACTTTATAATGAATGAATGTTTATAAATATGAGAGTAAGCGTGCGTAGTTTATTTCAAGAATGAATCAAGTGCGCAAAACGAATTGTTATTTTTATATTTAAGTAACGATTTATAATATATTGAAATTTTTCGAAACGTTGCACGATGATGTAATGTTCAATATTGCTGAAATATTAACCAATGATACTGTTTGAACACTGCACTGAGAGAAGTGAGAAAAGAAACAATTGATTGTTTTTATACGTAATAGAGATACATGTATATATAAAATAAGAAAATACTTATTTTATTTACACTGAAAGCAGATGCAGTAGAAGTCCAGTATTGATCGATGTAAAAATACCAGCGATTAATGGAGTTTTACAGGCTGTTTTGGGGAAACAATTCTATGTGTGAATTCATTCAATATAAGTGGAGAAAGAAAGCCATTAAACCAGTTTTTCACACAATATTACAGCCTAGAATTGTCAGTTGACTCTGTGTAATATTGAGGTTCAATGACAGTAAAAATGTTGAACGAAAAACAAACGTTTTTGTTTAATGGCATTTTTGCTTTCCATCTAGCATGTGAATTCATACACAGAACTGTATTTTCCCAGAACAGTATGTAAAGTTGCAGTAATAATTGCTGACATTTTTATGGCAATTAATACAGGGATTTTATTGCACATTTTTTTCAGTGTATATAATATTTTATGTATGTAAAATCAATTTTTTTGTTCTGACACGTCGAATTTACGATTTTCTTTAGTAAGAATGTTTGGGTATGTGTATATACCACTAATTTAACAGTGGATAATGGCCCAAAATGAACAACAAGAATTGTATTTTCTATCAGATAAATCAACAATGTGAAACGTTAAAACTGAAGTGGGTAAATTGGTGGTAAAATTTTTATTTATTCAAAATAATACAACATTCTACTGTTTACTGAAAGTGATTTATAAGTTTTTAGCTGCTATATACCTGAATTCCTGTTAAAAACTGTAAAATTTTCATTTAAATTTCTCTCGGTGCAAGATTTAATTACAAAGCTTTTATGTTTTACGAGTGTTTTTTTTTCTGTCGCAAAGCGAATGTGCATTGAACATAAACATCTTATTTGATTGCGACGTAAATGTTTTTTTTTTCACCAGCTTTTTGGTAGATTTATATTCAATTTTATTTTTAAACAATGACTTTTTTTGCATTTGTATAGGTATTGACAAGAGTTTTGAAGCTTTTATGAACTGCTAAGTTATTTTCATGATATTGCTTGTAATATTAAACACTTCTAAAGTTTATGAGTACAAGTTCAATTTATGTTGCCAAAGTCAAAAGTAAAATTATTAATATAACTTTCTTAAAAAACTAAAATTAAATTTTCATGTAACATATTTAAAAGTAGTATTTGCTTTTTAAATTAAAATTTATGTTGCAAATACGGATGCCTGTTTATGTTAAACATAAATAAATATGTATCAGAAAAATTATTATCAAAATTTTTTATTCGCACATTTCTTGAATGTACTCCTAAAAACATAAAAAATCACATGTAATAAACTATGAACACGAATTACTATATAATAAATTAAATTAATAAACACATATATTTCTCAGTCATAAAAGAAATACTTTTACCAATAATAAAAATGAAATTATTTACAAGATAATAAAATTTATGAAATTTAATAAAAACCATTACCGATTCGTACAATAATATAAATAAAATCATACAATTCCGCAAATTAATCAGGATATAGATTAATCCGTACGTAGGCGTTAAATTATTTTCAAAACGTGATTTATAACTCAAATTAAAACGGCATTAGCTCTTCGAGAACGAGAAGAACCAATTACACCCATAACTGATGCTTCCCTAACTACTTGTGTGAAAAGATAAAAAGAAAAAAAGATAGAAAATAAAAGATTATCGATTTGCTATTAAAAAGAAACAAAAATTATTAACATTGTATAAATTGTAAACTGGTGATATATTTGAAAAAATTGATAAATTACTTTTATAAGTTAGCAAAACGTATCAGTTTGTTTAAAATTAAATACTGAAAGTTGACAATATGTGTTATGCTGTTTCTTTTTACTAACTTAATATAGTACTTCTTTAACTTTTTCAAATATATAACCAGTTACTAATAATGTTAGTCACTTTTATTACTACTTTTCCCTCTGTGTAAAATATCAATAATAATAATAATTATAGTTTGAAAAGGATTGAAATAAATAAGGGTTCCACGTAATTGGTGGGAATCATCATGCGACGAAATATATACTTTTTTTACCGTCTTCTTCACCCTCGGCCAGGGGTACGGATTGCCGAGTAAGTTTTGACAGGAGCGTGGGGCTCGGCGAGCTGAACATTGGCGGTGGTGGGATCGGACCAATCTCGCTCAAGGGGATTGGTGGCTCCGGTAGTTCCGACAGCATCAAATTTTGTGATGGTATTGGAAAACACCTTTCGATAACCTGCTGATCCTCCGCCGTTGTGTGCACTGTAATATGAAAACAGACGCGAGTCATTAATTTTGTTCGCGACTGCAAATTAAAAACATAAAATGCCATCATCAATTTTTATTTCCATCTTCCGGTGAAATGATCAAGTGAGATTAATGGTCGGGAGGAGTAAAAATAACACTTGCTAAACCAAGGCAAATTATTAACAACTCGCTTAACACGTCTCAAGAGGGTCGTCGAATATTTCCCAATCTAGCAATCCAAACTTTTATCCTCGTTTTATAATTCCTTTCTTTCTCTTCTTAGGCAGTAGGGATTACGAGAAAATTCTAATTGTTTTAAAAATTAATTCTCAATGAGTATCAAAATTTATTTTATTTTTATTAGCTATTTATGCAGCAAGGGAGATTCAAACAGAAATCGGTTATTTTTCGGTCACGAGGGAGCGTGAAACGCAATTTTTGGGAAACTCCCTAGAGAGAAAAATTGCGTTTTCAAAAATATTTTTTATGATTCTTGCTTTATTAATGGAATAAATTTGTAAGTATTAGAAAGTTACCTGTACTGAATTTTTTGAATATATTATAAATATCTTTTAAATGTTATATGTATATGAAAAGTCTATCTATTGAAGATATTTTATTTACAGTTATTTAATTAACTGAAAATATTCTAATTCATCATTGTATGGAAATTACTGGACACTTATATCTTTGTACTTAAAAAATCAATAGCTTAATTATTAAATTTTTATGTAAAAAAGAGTAAGTTTAATCGGTTATTGATTGAATTCTTACATTCGATTTAAGGGTGGATTTAATTAAAATAGCATTTGCTTGACTCAATTGAATGCTTAAATAGTATTAAACATGCAATAAGACTGTTTTAAATTAAATAAGACAGTTTATGATCTATTTAATTTGAAAACTTAAGACTACTAAATTTTAAGTACAAATCCCTGTTTATTAATGCTAATAAGTATAAACAATGTCATGTACTTTTTTCTTATTCGAAAGAAAATCTAATTAATAATGAATATCAAAACTTGGAAAATTTGAGCTCAAGATGTATTAGCTATAAACTAATAGGTATTAGGTCTGAAGTTCGCAAAACTTCAGTATAATAAAACATAAATTCTGCGACAATTTACTGTTCGTTTTATTTTAAATGGAAAATTAGTTTCTGTGCAATATTTTTATGGAATATTGATTTTTCAGTGTAAATATTAATAACTTAATTGTAAGAACCGTAATTTTACTATATTTATAAATATCTATTCTGATACTTTCAAATTATAATTGCTAATCTTATAATACTGCTTATTTGTCTTTTCAAAGTTTATCTATTTATCTTCATTGCACATCTATATTATGACTTGACTTGAAGATAACAGACATGGCATTGTTTCAAGTCTATTAAAGATATGAATATACGGCTCGTTAGAGAGTGAGATATTTCATAACATAGTCGAGATATAATAATATTAAAAGATAATTAAATGTAATGAATGTTGTAGTAGAAATTTAAATAAATATAAGCAATAATTTTTTGTTAATAAAATGATTATAGTTAGTAAAATATATGAATGATCTTCCAAATTTTTTATGTCAAAAAATAAGTAATGTAAACGTATTTTAATATTTATAAATTATAACATTAAAGTGTTATTTTTCCAAACTTTCCATAAATAAGTTACTCTGTAAAACATTGCCCAAACTCTAATAGAAGAAAGCTCGACAATGTGAAATGTTGGACTGCACAGAAAAGAACAATACTTTCAATCAGCCGGCAACGAAACCCAAGAGAATACACTCGAGCGAAGTAATAAAGCCTTGAGATCAGATTATGTCATGCAAAAAAATTACGCATTGGTTTGATTCTGTTGGAAAAGACAAGATTCCCTCGAGAGGCTGGGTACACTCTAAAAAATATTGCTTCCCATAGAAAAGTTTTCTTTTCTTGGTCAGTGTTCGGCAAAAGTCCGGCCGTTTTTTGGATTATAAGTACGATCATAAGTCAAGCACAAAGCCGGCAGTTGTCGAACATTTACCAAATTTTCTCTTCTATCTGGAAAATCTAACTTTCGCAAGAAGAATTATTATACAATGTAAATAGTTTTTCTCGACGTGTCAAGAAATTCAAGTGCGAAAGTCGGACGTTCCATCGGTCACAAAGTAATCTGATTTTCTATTCGTAGGACTGGCTATCGGACTGGCTATTTTTAAGAGTGTAGTAGGATGAAAAGAGAGACGGTTGAAAGGTCGAAGAGGCTCCCAAAAAACCACCGAAAGTACGCAAGAATGGAAGAGGCAAGCGTTGAGATCTGGCTTCGTCCGGTGTTCCTGGAGAAGGTGAGAGAAAGACGCCTAACCTGGGGCCGATTGGTCTTGCTCCGCCGGTTCCTCGGTCTGAACCGCCGCTCTGGATCTGTCTGAAACAGTGCGCAACGTGGGCATGGAAGAATTGTCGACGTGCTCACCGCCGAACATGATCAATCTCCGCGATTGCCCGGTTATTCTGAAGTCCTCCAGGGTGCTGGGCCTGTTGGGTTTCTGGTCAAACGCCGAGGCCATCCCCGACGCCGGTGAGGTGCCCAACGTGGGCGTCCCCTGGCTCGTCGGCGGCTCGCTGCTCGGCGATACTGCGCCATTCGCATTCTGTTCAGTCTTTTCCTTCTTCGGCTCTGTAACAATGCAAACGTTTTACATGATAAGCAGGCAGTTTGGTCATTATTAATAATTGTCTTCTCAGGAGACAGTTCAGGTTTATAAATCAATTTTTCTATAACTTTTCTACGTATAAAAGCAGCAGTTTGTATTATTAATTGAATAACTGAAGGCAAATTGCAAAGACCAATTTCTTTCCATTGTGTTATTTATTTTCTTACGATTTATTTTAATACTGCAATGTTTCATTGCGATTAAGAGATAATGTTTTCAGTGTTGCTGCGTAAGAAAAGGAAAAACGTTAGTCCACCTTTGACAATGCTTTACCATGAAAAGAACAGCAAAAAGAACTTACACACGATACAAACACAAATCAAACGAAATGCTCAATCACCTTTTGTTTGTTTGTTCGCTGCTTTTTATAAGTTCGTATTTTTGTTGTACCTTTCCATAGTGAATCCAATATTTCCATTATGTCGACGCGGCACTGTAACTTTTTCCTACGTATTATATTTACTTTATCAAAGTGGTAAATTTTTATACCCTTAGTTTATCGTCGAATTATTATCAATGTTTACAATATTATAAAAAGTTGTTCTTCGTCATATTAAGAAAACTAATACAGAATATTTGTAGAACTTTATACACATGAAACAAGTGTATTTAAATAACTGCGCTTTCATAGCCATTTCATACATGTAAATAAAAACAGCGAAATGATTTTTCGTTATTTTATTGTAAAAAGAAGAACAATATGGCGCCAGTTTGATTGGAACAATAAAATTCGTTATCACCATGTGAAGATAAAACGTTTTACATATTGAGAAAACTAAATGAAATAGTAGCATTACATTTAAACGGTATATTTTATAATTTGAATTCACCGTTTAAATTTAGTTTTTATCAGTAGAAATAGTTGATTAAAATTAAAATAATTATATAATTGATTAAAATTAATATTTGAGTGGAAATAAATGATTGATATTGAGTAAAAAATGTTCATCGTCAAAGTTAACGTGCTTTGATAAAAATTTTCAATGACGTCGAATATGAACATGTATAATAAATGTTGAAATTAAAATAAATTCAACTCATTATGTATGCTGATTATAGATAAAGGTAATGTAATGCAGGATCATTAATTATCAGTTTTCCACGGCGCAACAAGTACAGTTCGCAATGACTCGGCAAATTACACTTATCGATTTGCTACAACTGTACAACTGTCGACAACTTTGAAACAGCAATAATTCTTTGCCGTTGGAATATTTTGTAGCAGTTATTAGGATAACCGTCAGGGAGTTTCAATTAAACTACCGTCAACTAAATACTCCGTTTAAGCTGTCATGTGGAATGCAACGATAACATTTCTTTACTAGCATTTGGATGAACTTATTGATTTTATTTCGATAAACTATTTCATTAAAAGTTGAATTCTCTGTTATTTTTGAATTTACACCGTGCTATGAATTTTGTTGAAAAAATAAAGCGGGAAGAACCGCGCGGAAATTAAAAAAATTGCCGCAAAAGTACACTTCAGAAAACATGTATATAATTGTATGAAACTGTTTCTCCCAATGCTTCTCTTTTTTTTGATGCACTCAAGTAGTCAAATTTTTAGTTATAATAATTTATGTGGATTCATTTTTATTTCTGTATTTTCATAAGAATATACTTTTAAAAGTATACAAATTTTTTTAATTTTTCAAAATATATGTAACATTAACATTAAATCTGACCTCAAGGTTAATTTTTCCATGTATTATTATATAATGATAATGAAATTGTGATGGTTAGTTAATAGCTTTTTAGGCTGACTTGCAAGTTGATTTTTTCACTGCAATGTAATTATTGCCAAACATTCAGCCTATTATAACTTTGCTTAGACCGTAAATTTGTCACTGAAATGCAATATGCGACGTTTAAACGGAAACTATAATTGCGGACTGTCGAACAATTGAAATTTACATTCCAAATGATTGTCATTACTTAACAAGAATGGCGCACATGACGATGCTTTGTAAAGTGCATGCAAGTTCAGTGGCCGAATAATGTTTCTGTTAATTAATATCATCGGAGTTGGAAGAAATCCAAATTTCCAAGGTCTTGGGCTTACTTGTGACACACTTTTGCGCATGAAAATGCATTCTTGCGCTTGAGATAAAAAGTAAATGCAAAAAAATTGTTACTTCAATTTTACGTCTCGGATATAAAATCAAAACCTTGTTAAGAAAATTCGCAGCATTATTCCAAGTAAATTCGCAACATCAAACACATTCCGTCATCCTCTTTGCAGCAAACTCTTGTTCATTATTCATCGTAACAAAACAAAACTGTTCCCATTAATTTGAAATATAAAAATTTCGATTCGTGGAAAAAACTTGAGATTGTGGTTGTTATAAAATTCGAATTGAATGTTTCGATGATTCGGTTTGTCAAACAGTTTAACTTTTTCTTGGGATTGATTTCAATGAAAAATCAAACTTTGATAAACGTAAACATTCGTTGTCGAAGAATGAAATAGCGGTGATGGAAAAAGACTCATTTGCAGTGGCCTCGCGTTCATCAGATTTTTCGCATATCTTACACGTGGCAGTTGGCCAAGTGCCAGTAGTAAATTTTGAATTCGTAGGGAACTACGATGCGTGTCTCACCGTGATTAGTTACATTTTATCTTACTCATATTTTTCCATTTAACTACAAACTCACAGATGAAACATTTCTCTAAAATAACCGATCCATTCATCCTACTTCCGTTCACTAATTATTCTTATTAGACAGCAACGCCAACTAAGTTATCCTTTAATTAAACTTGAAGTAATATATTAAGTTTCAATGATATTTGTAATTATTAATAAAATCATTCCAGGGAATATAAAACATTTGCTTATACATATTGTATAACTTATTATAAACAAATCATTTACTTGAAAACGATAAAGGAATGAAATACGTATTCGCCATAGTATTTACTCTAAAGGAAGATAAACATACTTTTTTCATATGAATTTTACAAACATAGACTTTTTTTTACATTTCTAACTTCTACATGTAATCTAATTTAATTATTCAGAAATAACTTTAGTTTATAGTTAAAAATTTTAAAATTAATTAACATATTTACACACGAAGACGTAAACAAATGTAATTCTTAAATAAAATTGAATTTAAAAAAGGAAGTCAATGATAAAATACAAAATAAGAAGGGGATTTTGGTTCTATACTTTTATGTGAAAAGAAGTAATGCTGGAATTGAAACGGTCTTTCAAATAAACTTGCCTCTCCATTTTAAATGTATTAATCGGCCCATTTGTAACTAAAAAATAAAAAACAAAACAAAAAAAAATAAACAAAGTTACACTTCACTTTGAACGTTGAAATTGATGTTGTTCGTGACGCGGTGAACGTCAGACTGAGGGAAACTTGTGAATGTGCTGCGACAAAAATAAATACCAGACACACCGACCGTGATGAAACATGTCTCACGATCGTGCCAAATTAGTTATTGACAATTTATTGTATCGAACATTCAGAAAATTAATAGATTTCTTGAGAAGTTACGAAAGGTGAGAAATTGTGTGATGTGGAAATAGACATCATCTCGAAAATTAATACGTTATACCAACGAAAATTTGGCACCTTTATTTTTCTTCGCGATCTTTGGACCAGTCGTCAATTTTGTTCAATTATTAATTAAAAAAGAAAAAAATATATATAATCCAAAATTATAATTATTACACTTATTCGCAATAATAAAAAAATATTTAAATGAATAATTTATCAAAAAAGTAATAGTTTTGAACAGACTAATGTTATCTCCATGCAACAAATGTGTTATTAAAGAATGTTATTTCAATAGAAAGTTACATTGAGAAAAACTTACAAAGGAATGTTTTATTCCAATAAAGTAAATCCGTTTGAATGTAACATTTATTTTTGAAAATGTATGGTAATCAAGCTCTGACATATCTTACTTTCATAACATTCAATAACGATGATATTGTATATATTTGAAATTAATTTTTATTTTCAAAAATAAATAAAAAATAGTATATTGTTCAAAAGATGTTTCATAATCTAAATAAATAAATATAATGGATAAAAGCACACATTGTAATTTTTCATTTTTAAAGTAAGAGAATTAATACCAGAAAAGTCTTTATATTTATAAAGAAATATTATATTAATTTTCTAATAAACAAATGAATTCGTACATTGTGAAAAACAAATATGCTTAAATGTAATTTTAAATAAAGTTATAAATGAAGTACAAATCTTTTACGTTATTTACATAAAAATTTTATAATGTTAACATATTTTCCTTACTTAATAAAGTCCTGAAGGCATTGAAAATTAATGTAAACTACATTTTAAATTAATTTCAAATAACACAAATGAAAAATGTACGACGATAAATAAACATTAAATTTATAATTACAATAAATTGGTTACAAATACCACTTCTTCATTTTCTAACTGTTTTAATTAGACTCCTAATGTAGGTTATCATAGTATGTTATTGTCGATCATATTTTGCAAAGTTCGTGAAGATACATTGCGCGTCCAAAGCACGTTGGATGCGCATTGCGGCTTGGCTCTAACGTTAGCAATCAGTTCAAGTTTTTGTTTGACAGCAATAAATATTCATATTTCGATTTTTATTTTGGTTTATAAATGTTTTTGAGAATTTATTCGACAATGAAACTTGTAACCCATAATGAGAATACATTGTCTTTTAGTTGACAACTAAAATTCATTAGATTCAAATTATAAGTGATATAAATTAATTTTCGTCGGACAAGGGTGTATTTTTCAAGTACTTGGTTCTTTTTTGGATAATACTTGCATAGTTTAGCTTCGAATTTTGCGTTGTTTTTTTCAGTTAATATGTATTGTAAAAGCATACTTCTCGTTGTTTAAAGTACGCAATAAAGGTATTGTTCCGGGGTTACGACGAGTTTTGAGAAAGCTTGAGCAAACCGTCATTGCAATTGCAATTTCGCATACATTTGAGAGTTTACATCATCGACTTACCATACAATTGGTAGTCCATAATGTTCAACATATTCAAATGGAATGAAAGGGATAAAAAAAATATCTAATAATAATAATAATTACCCAAAAATATGTTTTAAATAATTATCGTACACTTTAATATTTTAATATGATATTATAATTAAAATTATAATATTAATTATGTCATTTGATTATATTTATATTTAATGTGTATTTTATGTTAAACTTTAATGCAATGAAATATTTATCTTTTCTCTAAATTTTATACAAAAACTTTTATTTCAATTATTCGGAAATGTAAATAAAAGTTTAAAGGCTTTCTATAATATTACTATTATTTCAATAAGATCAAGTGTAATTTTCTGGTTAAAAATTAATTTCAACTTTGAATTACAAATTATTTTCAACTTAAAGGAAATTATAATATAGTTTATACGATAATATTAAGTGGGAGTTAAATTCAGAATAGTACGCTGAATTTTCTGTCGTAAATATTCATTATCATGATAATAAAAAAATGATACAAATGATATATGAGGAACAGAATAAATCGCAAATGAAATACACCTGCTTCAAATTTAAACAATATTGACTATGCAAACCCGTGAAATATACAATGAAATTAATTAAAACGAAGTGAATAACATCGCTCCCATTTCACATGGGACTATTATCGAGTCGAGTGATGTCACAAAACGATTAATATGTCATGATATGTGTATATTTATATCTCTGACGCAAGTAACAGTATTTTTTTTTATATCGATAAAACGTCTTTCCAAACGTACCGAAGCCCCCAATACTTGCGAATTATTTTGCGACGTGCCGAATGCTACATTATTGAAAATACTTTACGAAAAAAAGAAAAAAATTAAAACTTTCGTCAAATAATATTTAACGAATAATCAAATTTCACTCGATATAAAAACTGTCAAATGAAGCTGAAAATAAAAAGAAGTCGAATATTACATTAAACAAAGCTGCTTTATCAAACATTTTATTCGCAACGTTTGAACTGGAATTATTATATCAATCGATTATATCGAAGTAAATAAATAAAGTCGAAATTGAATGCAAGCGAATGGAAATGCGCCTGAAACAATTCGACGCGAAAAATGCACACTTTTCTAACGAGCCAGTTTGACTCGCAAAAGCCTGATAAAGCATTGACAGTTATGTCTTAATCCAACACATGTCACAGTAGTAAAAGTGAGATTACGTCAGGCGTTCGCAGCGCGACGCGTTTTCGCAACTTTTGCACTTCAAGTTTTATCGCGACGAAAATGTAAAAGAGTTTGAGAATTTTATTTCACCCTGTTTACAGCCCCGCTCGGCATTGTCGGACGGCGATAAGTAATGCAATAAGTTTGGATTTACATGATTCGCCGCATTATCTAGACACGTACTGCAAAAGTGAACGCGGCTGACGTTTATTAGCGCGCATTTCGTTGTCCCAGACATTGCTGAATTAATTAGAAAGCTCAGTCTCGTTCGCGCGGTGACATCGGACGCAGTCGATTGCGCGCGCGCGCGCGGTACTAACTGTCTCGTTATCACATTGTCCGGAGCTCTCGATTGCACGAAACTTGCAGTTACATACGACCACAATGCCAGTGCTCGAAGCGTCGGAAAACCAACCGACAGAACAACAAACGTGCTGATATCCCAAGTCCCGTCTTTGCGTTCGATATTTACAGCGACGCGGCCAACTTTTTTCCTCGTATTTTTTTTTTGATTTCTGCATTATTATCAATTTTATTGTATTATTCGATTACACGCTTTAATTTTATTTATTTATTTATTAAGTAAATTTAATTGTAAAATTGATTTGATTGACTTAATATATATTTTTGTCGGAATTATTTATTAGATTTTCCCATTTTATTACGGTTTTTACGGAATTGTTTTTCTGCAGTTTATAGAAATTTTACGAACAATGTTGAGAATGTAATATTCTGCAAATCTTTGGAATTTATGTGACATTTCGCGAATTGTTGTATACTACGTGAATTGCAAATATTTTTTGGATTAATTTAAAGGAAAAAATTTGTCATGCACAAATTAATTAAGTAAATAAATTATTTCTATATCGTAAAACGTAGCATGATACTTTTTATCATTATTAGAAGTATATTAATTTAATCTATTTAATTGACTTTTCAAATATGATACACTTAAACATATCGTTTCTCACTTAAAAGAATCATTACAACGTGAAAGTATTTTCTTCGAATATCAACGAGAGAATGTTTTCTTATGTTTAGAAAAAAAAACCTTTTAAGCTCGGGATAGAGTATTATTTAGTAAATTGTTCTAAAGATGGGCATGTGTGAAAGCGGGTGCAATTAACTTTTTTCTCAGCATATTATATCTCGACAAAATAAGAAACACATTGTTTAATTATTGCTTGTTCCAAAATATTTGGACATTAAACAATATTAAAATAAAATGATTCGCGGTATTAACATTCTTTAAAGATTATTGCAATATATATGGCTGATTGTAAGGACGCGAGGATAAAAAATTGACTTAAGTTTCTGCGCATAAAAAGGAGCGAGTGAATTTCATCTATTTTTCCCGATACGCGTTACAAGCCACTTGTGCATCAAGCTTTGTTCACTATTACATTATTTTGGTGGAACGTTGATTCACGTTCTCCAGTTACTTTTCGCAGGGAAACAAACAACCTGCGAGAGGGAAGATTCTTATTTCACTTCATAGCGAAACTTCTCGGCAAAATTCCTTCCTTCTTCGGTACAACGGAATTTCATTGACTCTCTTCATCTAGGGCGGAGATATTTTATCGTCGCAGCTTATCAAATTATCAAACAACATTTATCTCTTTTTTTTTGTTCTGTACAAAATGCTGGTATGATGTAACGTCGCGGCTCGGATAACGCGCGCCTTATCTGATATGCTAAAAAGAATAAGAAGGAATATCCAGTTGAAAAAGAGGTTGCGGATAAGCTAGCGCTGTAATTTCGGAGATTTACAGAGTAATTTAGTACGGTTAAATTTAGACAATTTTACAATCGACCGAATTCGTGCAATTATTCGACTTGAAACGTAGTTTGGTACCAATGTTTTTGCACATAAATATTTGCAATGTTCTTACTGAATTTTGCAAGTAACGAAAGGAAAATGAAAAGTATAATTAGCACAAAATTGAAACCGAAATGTTTATAAACTCTAGTTTTAGCCAATGTAAAAAAAATATAAAAGTAAAAAATTTAAGATACAAAATATAACAAGGTTATGCAAATCTGTACCCATATTATTTCCAAGTTGAAAGTCACCTTTAAATGATATTATTCATAATAAATAAGAAAAGAAATTTCCATGTGAAAGATGATACATTGCGGCACAATTCCTTGGATCCAAAAATTATCGCATTTACACACCACAATACAATTGTATTTATATAGAAAGTAAAATATAAAAATAACTTGCAATTAAGGGCCTACAAGAATGGTAAAAAAGAAGCGTCTAAGTTATTTCCGGTAAAGTCGGTAAAATCCAGCCGATGCCAATTTACGGCAACTTTCCAACCCTCAACCCGTCGGGGTTGCACTCGTCGGAAATATTTGCCGCTTTGTCAATGACGGTTTCTCCCCTAAAAGTACGGGCGCGTCCTTTGTTCCGGACAGCCCGTCTGAATGCGCGCAGTCAACAACGAGAGCGCATAATTTCGCTGACGACTTTTTGTTTCCCTTCGTCGTTGCCGCGAAACATCAACGCGGAACAAAGCTGGAAAGTCTCGCGAAACAGAAAAACAATGACAAAGAAGCAGCAAAAAAAAGAAAGAAAAAAAAGAAGAAAAAAAAAGAAGAAAGAAGAAGAAAAAGGAGGGAAGCGTAAAACCGAAAGGAAAGAAATAGTTGCCGGTGCGGACATGTCGCGGAGTTTTTTGGCCGTCATTTTGAAAATCGTTCTCAAGTATCGAACCGGCCGAAGAAAAGCTGCGAGCTACGGGCGTTGTTTTGCTCTTTTTCGCGGACCCATCATGAATAATGCACTGGCGGGCGACGTTTTGTAACGTTGCGACGTTGTTTGAATAATTGAACATGCGCTGCATTTGCATTTACGCTCGGAATTATTAACTTAATGACGCTTTTTTCGGCCGTTACAAAGCGCAATAATTATTTGGCCTGGCGCGAGCGCGCTTGCGGAATTTCGGCGGGATTCTTCAAATTTCCCCCCCGGAACTATCCGAGGAATTCGCGCGGAATACTCCATTAAACGTGCTTTCGCGAGCTAGGAGCGCCGGGGACCTTCGACTTTTCCGTCGTTTTTCATCGATGCCCGGGAGCTGCGAGACTGCGAAGACGCGATAGTCAAACTACCGCATTTTATAGCCAGGGCTTTATAGACTCGAACGGATGCCATTTCAAAGTACTTTAACGCAGTTGATGATATTAGATGATATTGTAGAGAGTTTAAGGTGAAAGGTCACTGACTGTTAATGTTCAAGTTTTCAAATCAATCTCCAAATACTGAGGGGGGTGTGGGGGGTGGGATGGTGATCGATAATGCATTGATTACTTAATTAGAAATTAATTAATTTCCTTTCCCATAACGAATATAGCGTCGCGCATATATATAAAAATTCGAAGGTCTGTTGGGAACTGAAAGTGCATCTGCTATTATTTAAATATATAATATTTTGTAAACTTTTATAAAATTGCACCTATTCAACTGTGATTAAATATGATTAGAGTCGAAAATAGTAATGAATATGTTTGAATAGACCTGGAGAACGAATATGCATGGTCGACTTCAATTAATTTGCCCGGTATAACAAGGTCTGAATGTATAAAATCAGACTTGGCAAATTAATTGAATCTGACAGTTGACGTTCATTTTTCAGGTCCCTGATTTTACTCCATTGTCTGATTATGGACAACTTTTAGGAACATTTAAAGTAACTAAATTTATTACATTATTTAACGAGTTTTGAAAATATTCAGGTACACCAACTCCTCCCTAGGACTGTTAGTTATATGAATTTAAGTTGGCAATACTAGCTATGAATAAGGGAAAATAGTAAGGTTCGCGTTCATAAATTTAGTGGTTCGAATATCGTGCATTCTAATCTCTCAGTAATTTGGTAATTTCTCAAGTGTTTATCTCAACAACTGTTCATTTACGCAGCTCAGAGGCAAGGATGCACGATATTTGAAGCCCCAAAATTACGAACGCGAACCTTTCGACCATTTTATCGTATTCAGCGTTGTTTCATTAGGGAAACTTAAATTAATATAATTAGCAATTCCAGGATGAAGGGTTCACTTGTCCAGGAGTGCATTTTCCATACACGGCCAGAATTGAAATTAATTCAATTTTACAGATAACACATTTACATCGAGATATTTAAATACATAGTAATAATGTTAATCAAACGAACTGGCTTTAATTTTATGCTTTGATTTATTACAGTAAACTGCGTCATACGCGAATAAACATTTGTCAGCAATGTCAAAACGACCCTTAAAAAGCAGCCATGCATTTCGATGAACGTCATTGTAATAAAAGAAAAAAAATTATCAACAGTATCGATTGACGAAATTTTGCCAATTTTTAACGTTGATTTTGCTATAATTCGGATTCGCATAAACCGTGGGCGCGCAATATTCCATAACGCCCCGAAATTCATTTCAATATAACTATACACATTATTACCATAATTGTTTAGTAACGTTTAAATGCCATTCGCGCATATAAATGCAGCTATAATTGCGCGGTACAGTTTCATCGTCGAATAATATGGCGCTTCTTCGAAATCGCTCTAATGCGATTAATTTTGATGTCGCAATTTGTGTCAGTCCCGTAAAATGATATTCTTTAATTATAAACGATGTCCAAGACATATTACGATCTATAATCTTGGTTGAGCAATATGAGAATATTCGGCGGATTATTTATGGTACATTGATATAGATGTAATTTTCATGATTGATACACCGAGAGAAATTTATTATATTTTATAATAATTAGGAGATATATGTATATTTATGCTATTGTTTATAATATGATGTAATATTTATACAAAATATTATAGTAAATATACACTTTATTACAACTCTACGCCATCTTCTGGAGGAAATAATTCATAAAAAATGAAAAAAAAATTATTAATTCGTAGCTTAAATTTGAAGTCAGTAAGTAAGGCGTGAAGTAAGACTTATATTTCTAAGTGACGACTTAGAGTGATGGTAAAGTGCGCGTGACTGATGGCTGTGAGATAACGAGCTCTATTCCTTCATAATGACACCTTTTTCTAATACTTTTTTTTAAAATGCTACATATTATAAGGGATACTATAAATGCGCCAATATCCCTGAGTGGTTACACTGAAAAAAATATTCGGATTACAATTAACTCCACCGTGGAGTTAAAATATATTCAGTAACGTCAAGTGAGATTAGTTTGATCGGAATGAATGTAATAGGTAGAATCTACTCCATATTGGATTTGC
>JABFPN010001781.1:0-26395 GCA_022817305.1 Leptoteleia sp. ZL-2020 | reverse complement strand
A
Source organism: Leptoteleia sp. ZL-2020 (assembly GCA_022817305.1). NCBI lineage: Eukaryota > Metazoa > Arthropoda > Insecta > Hymenoptera > Scelionidae > Leptoteleia > Leptoteleia sp. ZL-2020. Next base: position 26,394 of record JABFPN010001781.1, on the reverse strand, counting down.
TCATAATATTTATAACTAATCACTCTGGCCAAGTGGTTAGGACTCCGAACTTGTAACTCGGTTACGCGGGTTCAATACTCGGCTGCGATGTATTTTTGATATAATAAAAAGTGAATTATTTTTTTTTGTTCAGGGAATGTATAATGAATGTATTTTATTAGCTTAGTTTTACATAAAACCAATGTTCATTAAAGCTTGCGCACAAACGTTCAGTTTAGCTTTACACAACCTACATTTAAGAATACTTATTAACCTAATATAAATGTTCAATGAAGGCATTTTCGAGTTTCCAATTCATACGTAACCAAAAAGTTTGTTTTACTGCCTTTATGTTCAATAAAGCTTCATTCTACCTTCCCTGAATCTTCAACGCATACCTTCTATTTACATATTTTTGGGCGCTACTTTCAATGTTGAGTGAATGTTCAACTTAGCTAATTTTGCGTAATTTTAACCTTCTATGAATGTTGCGTAAGTTGGGTAATTATCTAAAACCAACGTTCACTGAACCTAAGTGTGTTCTTGGGGCAGTAACAGAATAATGTGGTGAAAATACTTAATCACTACGGAAAAAGTTCCATAATTATACAATGTCAGAAAAATTAATTTGCTATAAAAAGAAAAAGACCGCATTTTACTTTTCACTAATAATTTTTGACGCTAATTGGAAATGTCGCTAAAATTAATAGACCGTGGAGTAGCATTACTGTACCTTATGTTACATTCACATGACTTACACTTAGCATTATGCGAAGTGTAAGTCGGGGAGGGGGGGGGTACTATATCCAATAATTACAGTTATTTTGTTAATATCAATAAAATGTGCATTAAAATTTGTCTCAAATGAATAGAACTTACCTTTTGCTGCCGTTGAACTCATCCTGTCCTTGTCATGTGCAGGAAAAGTTTCAACCGTTGAAATTTAACGAAAAGTCGAAGTTGGAAAATTTTTGGACTCGAAAATTAAAACTGATAAGGTAAGAAAATATCGACAATTCGAAGAACTCTTTACTGTCAAGCAAAAAAATTAATTAATTTAAATAGCTTTATTATAAGTTACTCAAATTATTGGAAAATATTTACATAACGATTATGGGTTTTGATATTCGGGTAGTTAATTGATATTTTGGTTCAATGGAGGATTGTATTTCATTATACCACGAAATTCTTTTTTGTTGATCGAAATATTTTTTAATAATTCGTTACGGTATAATGGCTTATATAAACAATAAATATGAATATTTTTAGTACGACAATGTACGCTTTTATAAAAAGTACCAAATTCAGTTTATTTTCGTTCATTTCAATTAAATAAAGGAGAGCACTTTCATTGTATAATTTCTTCAATTACGTTTGTTAATTGTATTATTTATCAATGGAATTTTGTATAAGATAATTGTAGAACAAAAATTATGAAATCTTTTTATCTTTTCTTATTAATAACAGTAATAATTTAATGAAGAAGTTTCTCAACGTAAAAGTTCAATTTTGGAATATAATTTTTTTTAGTTTAAAATTTGCATTCGTGCATGCAGAAAAAATGTAAAAATGTAACAAATAAAAACAATTATTATACGACATGAAAAGTATTACATAGTAATTATCTATTCAGTATTTCAATAAAAGTTAAGTGGAATTTTCATGGTACTTGAGAATTAACAGAATGTAAGAATTAGATTTTTCTTTGTACAGACATGGTGTCGAAAGTTGGGTTTTTATCTAAAATTAACGTTCACTAAACCTAAGTGTGTTCTTGGGGGCCAGTTTTTTTCTCAGTAAAAAAATTGAACTGTTTACGTTGTAGTAGCTCCTTGTCTATCAATAAATAATCAAAATCGTAATTAAACTTTAGCGAAAATAAAAAAAAAGTTGAAATGATTTAAACAATTTATCACCGGAAATTTTTTTCGATATTTTAACAATTATATAAATTTATTTCATTAACGTAATTAAATATTAAATATGTTTACAATTACATAATTATTTTAAGAGCGTAAAATTTAGGTACAATTTATATTTATATGCCCGTATAACGCAAAAACTTAAATTTTTAATATTTAACAAAATAGGGGTGTTGAAAGGTGGTATACGATACACCATCTTTCTTTGATTGACAGTAAAGAGTTGTTTAAATTGTCGATATTTTCTTACCTTATCAGTTTTAATTTTCGAGTCCGAAAATTTTCCAAGTCCGACTTTTCATGGAATTTCAACGTATGAAACCGCAGAAATGATCCTTTCCTTGTTCCTTGATTTGAAGTTCCTTGAATGATCCGACTAGACCATCACTGTGTCACTGGTTTGCTGCTTCACTCCTTCACTATGGCACTCGCGATTCACGTGATGTTACGACGGCACTACTTTACGACGGCACTAAGTAACGCGATAGCAATAAAAAAAAAGTATTTATTGCTATTACAAACCGCGACACGAGAAGGATTCCGGACCTTCTAAACGCGATTCCGATAGTAAACTGACTCGGTCATGTAATAGCTAATTACTTAGCCCCTCCTTCATTTGGTTGCTATGGTAAAAGCAACGCAATGTTTTCATTGATAATAAAACAATTAACGCAATGTTTTCATTCATAACAAAACAATTAACGCGAGCCGTAAGCATTAATTACTAGATTAGGGCATTGTTTGTTTTTATTAAAATATATAAGAGTTAATTAATATACTTAGTTTTATCACATTTTCTCAATTTGAGAGATTATTTAACGTTCAAGTAACTGAAAGTTTGTCATCAATTTTAAGCATATTTATAGAACTCGTTTTTGAGGTGGTGAAAAAATTACTGCCTTAAATTCGTTTAAAGCTGATTAAAAAATTCTGGTTTTGTTATTGAATTAAATTTTCCCATGCCCAAAGAATGTGCTAAAACTTTTGTTAAGCATTAAATCAACATTTTTAAAGTAATATTTACAAAAACACTAACTCCGTGGCAGCAGGCTTACAGCATTACCTTATCTAATTTTCGCTTTCATCTAATTTCAATCTCGTTTAATTTTCGTTCCATCTCATTTAAATTTCGTTCAGTTTTGTTTGAGTGAGAACACCGTAAAACTGTGTTTACGAGAGTGAATCAAAACATCGAAACGAAATTTAAATAAAATGAAACGAAACTTAAACGAGATTGAAATTAGATGGAAGCGAAATTAAAATGAGATTTGAATGGAACGAGATTTGAGCGAGAGCGTGATGCCCACTGAACTATAATAACACTGGAACGTGCACTGTCGCACCGCATGCGAGTAGAGATAGAAGATTGTGGGTGTACCAGTTGTCCTTGTACAGTCCGCTTAGAAAATTATCATGAGTGTACAGAGCATAGAAAATATTAAATATTTTTGAAGTTTTTAATTCGTTGTTTTTTGTTAATGATAATGCTAATAATCGCGGCAATTAATATTTAAATAATTTAAAAGTAATATTAATATTTTAAAAAAATAGCAATAATTATGTTACTCAATATTGACAAATTAACTTTTAGATCAGACGGTATAAAACGCTAAAGCGCAAATGCAGAAAAGCAAGAGTGAAAGAAGTAGTACACCCAGACGCAGCCTGTCTCTACTCGCAATCCACTTATAGGTAGGCATAGGGAGTGCAGTGTTATTATAGTTCAGTGTTATAAATAAAAAGACACTGATTCCGTGAATATAGCACTGACATTTCACCTTAAGAATTCGCAAATTCAAAGACTATAATACCATCTTTAGCGTGACAACCCTCTTACACGAATGATGCATTACATGAGCGGCATTTTGCTCTCGCTTGTTTCATTTCATTTTCGTCTCGTTAAGTTTTCGCTTCGTTTTCATTTCAGCTTCGCTTCGGTCTCGCTTCGCTTGGAAAATTCATACCAAACTTTAACGAAACGAAAATGAAGCGAAAATGAAGCGAGAGTAAAATACCGCCAGTGTGGAGATATTTAGCCCGGGTCCCGCACTTGAAGTTGGTAATCAGGCGTTCGAAAAACTATTCGGTTCTCACTTACAGAGTACTTTCTCTGTCGTTTATATTATTATACTAATGCGAGTGACAGAGAAAGTATTGCGTAAGAGAGAACCGGAGTAGTTTTTTGAACGCCTTATTACCACACTGAATACCGCCACAGTAAGCACCCAACAGATTTGTTAGAAAAAGTAGCGTTGCTTAGATATTCAATATTATAAATATTTAAGCGAAATTAATTGAATTACTTAAAAGTAAGCTAATAGTCGTCAATTTATATAGTATTGACATTTGTATTCCATTCACTATTGAAGTTATTTTGTAACATATGATATACCATTTTTCATAAATGAATTTAAGGTTAAATTTCATATTTTAGTTTTACTTTTGATTGACAATTCTTATTTATTTGTGTTATTAATTACTAAATGGTATTTAAGTAAATATTTTATAATAAATATGTATTTTGCACTGATGGATAAATTTAATAAACTGCTTTTAATAATCTTAATTTAGTCTTAAACGATTTACACTTTCAAATCAAGAAAATTAAAGAATTTCAAGGGACTTGAAGATGTGCAATGATATTGTAACTTTACAATTTTATTTTTCCTGTAATTACTTAATTGAACACTATTATCTTTAATGGAATAAGTAATAATTAATAAAATTATTACATTTCTTTGTTATAAAATGATTAATTTTAAAACATTATTGGCAATATTTTCAAAACATAAAGCATGTTTTTTTGTTTGAATATGATACTGCTTGTTATGAATGATACAGAAGTTTATGAACCGTAAGAAAGTAATTTATTTTAAAGATATAGTAAATTTTATACCTTAACTTCACTTTACTATATTATGATGTACTTAGATATGATTAATCATAATAACTACATTATATAAGAGATGAAGTTAAATTTTAATTACATTAGTAATTACAAATTATAGATGTCATTTTTAAAAAGTATAATTACTTCTGCATTACGTCCTTGGACTCCTCAAGTAACATCTGTCAGATACAGATACCATGCAGATAAAATAAAAGCTGGACCACTTGTAAGGCGGTTGGGTTATTATGATCCTATTGATGTAAGAGGAACTTTAGCTCATACGGGACCTGGACCTCGTATTCGATCAATGAAAATCTATCGACCTGAGAATGCATGGCAGGAAAAAAAAGCTCTTTTTGGTCAAAATGATTATATTGATATTTTAGGAACTGAAAATATAAATCCTGTATCAATACTGTATAATGTTCCTTCATGGTTAAAAGGTGTCAAGGGTAATGAATACCAAGTCTTATTGAGAAAAAGAAAAATATGGAGTAAAGGTATATATTTTATACTATATTTTACAAAAAAAAATTATATATATACTATAACTTCATTGTTTAATATTATAGGTATCTATCCAGTTGCAAGACCAACAAAGTGGAAACAAATGGATCTAAGAATTACATACCTATACAAATTTCTTAACCGAAAAACAAAAACTGGTTTTTCTGTACAGTAATTTGTTATTTATGCATAAATATAAGTTTCTGTTAAATAATACAAAAATAGAATAATGTGTTATAATTTAATCAAAGATGGGCCTATGTTTAGTTGTCAAAATAGTATATTTATTAATAATTTAGTTTTCAAACAATTTAATCTTACAATATTACAAATGTCATCTATTATAAAGTAAGTATATTACATGTGTTAAAGTTTTTTTTTTTTACAAAAAATGGTACATATAATATCATTAATGGAGTTTCTGAGAATTACTATTCATTAACAATTAATAACAAAAATTTTACCAACAATATAATTTCTCAACAAAATATAACAAATTAAAATTTAAATAATATCTCAATATAAGTCAAAAAGATAAATAAAAATGAATTTACTAATTTATAAAATAAATTTATTAATTGAAATAAAGTGTGATATTACTTGTGGTTTCATGTTGGTAATTAAAATATTTAAATTTGATAAGTAAAATATGACAACATATACAAAATTTGTTATGTATAAACAAGTGTTATTTTTACTTTATAAATAAATATAAGGGGTGTGCAAAAATTTTCAGCGTTTTTTAATAAAAAATATTTATTGATATTAAAAATACAAAATTTTTCCTTTTAATTAAATTCTTTATTTTGCATTCTATGACCTTGTCATCTAATAGGTAACTTGTGAATTCCAGTGATTTGTTAACTTAGGTATTGAGAACTGCTGAGAATGTGCTGTAGTAACCAAAATTGATTGAAGATATAATAAAACATATTTTATGAAGGAGAAACTAATTTTTACATGTAAATTAAATCTTAAAAGGTTTTTATTTTTCAAAAATGTAAGGCATAGATCCTTACAATTATATAACTATGAATAATAAGTAAATATGCTGGTCACGGTAAAACCTTCTATTCAAGTTTTATTGTTTTTTGTGTCTGCTTTTTTTTGACAGGATCTACTTTCCTGTTGTAAAAACTTTTGCATTCCCTTAACATTATTCTAATCGTGCTTTTAAAAACAAATTTAAAAAAAAACTGATAATAATTGTACCTGTGTTTGATAGTTATAACTTCTTCCCGAAGCAGAATGTTTTCAAAAAACAATATATAAAATTTAAAAGCAATTATTATAAACATTGATATATTTAATACAAATATGTATATTTACTGTTCTCTTTAAATAAACGGTGTTGAACATTAATAAAGATATATTTAAGATATATTATATGTTTTTAAAAAGTTTTTCCCTCTTCATGTTCTCCCTTAAGTGGAATTCTTTTTTTAAATTACCATAAGTTTAATAAAGAAAAATATTCAATAATATGATAAATCAATAATATGTAACAAATTGGCTACATATATAAATTTATTTGTAAAAGAAATAAAAACATGATAATTTAACATTTGTGACATAAAAGCAAGAAATTAACATAAAAATATGGCTGAGATCAAGGTTTTTGTATTTTTACAATATTTAAAAATAAGTGTACAAATACAAAATATGGCGAAATAAAAATTTTTATTGCGAGCAAATACTCGGGCGGTAATAGTAATAAATGTGATGCTAGTTTCTTTAATAGAATAACTGGCTTGTATATTTATTAAAAGGTAAATAATGTAAAATATATAAAAAGTAATAATTAAAATTAAGTATAACAATTAAGATTATATAATAATAAATATAAATTATTGTCTTATATAAAAAAAATTCCATATATTTCATTGGCAGTTTATATTATTAAATAAAATTTTAATCATTAAAATACATTTAACGTAAATTAATTGTTTATTAAATTTGACATATACAAGTTAGAAACCATAAATCACATTCTCGTTAAAAAAATTGTATATAAATAAATAAATAAAAAAATTAAAATAATAGTAATAACATTGTGAATTTTATATACACTGAGAAAAATATATAAGAAATAATTTTCATTTAACACACATTCAAGTTGAACTTTGCTTGTTATGAATGGATTAATCTTGAAACTTCAAAAAATGTTTAGTATTTTTCTTAAATGATATGAAATTCTTGTTAACTTACATGTTCTTCAGTATTGAACAATAATTTTTTTCTGTAAATTTTGTAACTGAATTTTTCTCAGTGCAGTTTATGAGTTTATTTCACTATCAGGTTTTAAAATTATTAATTATAAGCAAAATACAGTTAGAAATAATGTAAATGTCATAAAATAAAAAAATGTGAATTTTGAAATAAGAAAATGTTGAATATTAATTACTCACAAATTAAAAACCAAAATAACACTTTTCTTACCACTCAAAGTAATGCCCAAAACGCATTTGTACTATTTAATTCCAACAATGGAATTCAATTATTCTTAAAAATGACAATGATCTTAATAATTAATTACGCAACAAATACTATTACACAGTAAAATTGATCGATTTTACATTAGTAATGCATGAATTTTTCAGAGTCGATTGTATGTCTTGTGTTCTTAAAACTGAACCTCCATTGCATTAACGGTTGATGATACTTTGCGGTAAAAGAGACACACAAAGTGTAACTTTTAAGTCTTTTGAAATCGGAGAGTAAATTCGATTGTGTCTCAGCCTTTCGATAAACGATGTAATATTAAGTAAATTGCATTGATCGTTTGCTCGGAAAACTGCTGTTAATCGTTTTTGACACAACTATGTATGCAAATTAACAGCAAGCAGAACATGATCATCTTCGGAATATATTTTATACTGAAGTTTTTTTTTAACTATTTTAATAAAATTAATATATAAATATGTAGAACCAAAACGTTTTCCTTTCGCTTTAATTCGCATATCGATAATTGAAATAAATAAGTTTGCAGTAAAATTTTAATTCCAAGTATGATAACAACAATTAATTTTAATATAAGATTAATAATAAATTACCATGCTGTTTAAAGCAACCCAAAGATGACCGTGTTGCAGTATTTTAAAGGTGATTCTGAAGGAACGATAACAAAGTAGTTTCATAATGTTTACTAGCATCCAGACTCCGTAAGCTGTGCCTCTCATTAGGATAAACTTGAAGTTGATAAGGTTTTCCACTTTTAACCAACGCATTGATTAACTGATTGGTGTGGAAAATGTGAACATTTTCATCGATGAGGCCGTGAATAATGAGCAGTCGATTTTCTTCGTCAGGAAATTTATTCACATGTGTTAATATTGAGCCGTTGATGTAGCCTTGTTTGTTGTCTTGAGGTAGATCCATGTAACGTTCAGTATAACCTGTGTCGTAGTAATCCCATGATGTTACTGGTGCACCAGCGATAGCCAACTGTAAATAAATCATGTTTTTTTTATTTACCTTTAACTAAAAAAATATTACCATTTATGTGCAAGTTTTTTTATAGAATTAATTTTAAATACCACTCAGTTGATAATTAAATTTACATATGAAAAACAGTAATATTTATTTAAATAAAATAAAGTTTTATGTATAATTTTAATGAAACATTATTTGAATGCACAATTAAAATACTACAAAAAAGCAAGTCATATTTTTCATGTATACAATTATGCATCGTCCAAATATTTTCACTTGTTAAATACATAAAGTCAATTATAAATAAGCGGAAAAAATTATAGGTCAATGAACATACTTTGAATACATCCGGGTATTGTATCAAGCCCATGAGACTTAAATATCCACCATATGACCATCCGTGAAGAGCCACTCTATTCATATCTATGCAACTTGTTGTCTCTGCGAGCCATTTTAATACTTCTACCTGATCATGTAGTTCTACTGTGCCCATTCGACGTCGGAGATGGCTTTCAAAAATGACACCACGGTGATCAGATCCTCGAGAATCTATGACCACTACACAGTAGCCTTGGGAAGCTAACATATGCATTCTTAAGTGTCTCATGCCCTACATAAAAGTTACACATATACAATTATTTATGTATTTTCGTCTATTAGATAATATTATTAAAAGAAATTATGTTTGTTTCTGACATGAATTAATGTCACAAAACATTTTCCTTCAGTAGCTTGTTCAATATAATTGGTTTTAAATTAATAGAACAAGTCATATATACTTACTTTTTAATATAATAAATAAGTAACAATTAATATAATGAACTATTAAGCACAAGAATTTGCTAAAAATTACCTTGAAATTGTTAGATACTAATTGTACAGCCGGACCACCATATATATTTAATATAGTGGGGTATTTAATACCAGGTGTATAATTATATGGTTTGAAAATCATCGAATAAATTGTGTCGCCAGATGATATTTTGTGCGTATGAATTTCTGGTTTCAGGCAGTCCATTGCTGTGATCGAAGGTTCTAAAAGGTAACCCACTGGAGTTAAATTTATACTGTCAACAGTCCAATCGAGTTGAGATATTCGAAAAACCTGCAAAATTAAATTATATCTAATTATATCCACAAATAATGCTGTGGTATGCATTTATGATATGAGTAGCACAAATTTTAATCAACGCCGAAGAATAATTAGTTCTTCTAGTAATAACATGATAAAATTAATGTTAGTGATTATAGTAGATATTCGTACTTGACAAACAGGTGGCGTTTTAGTTGAACTATAAACAGTGACCATCATTGAACAATCCTGATTAAAATAGACATTATTATAGCTATAACCAGGTCTTGTAAGCAGTCTTATTTCCAGTGGGCGACGTAATGAAACAGCATAAACGTGTTCTTCAAGTGGACCTTCTCGTAAACCAGAGAAGTAAACAATTGAATGAACTTCATCAACCCATAACTTTTTGCCTAGAACTTCCCACTCTCCTTGAGTTAACGCTACTTTTGATACTATTCGTGGTTTCAGATAAACATTATTCATTCTTTCAATCGGTTCTTCTATGCCATTATTTGTTTTTGCTTAAAAATAAAAAAGTATCAATTTAGAAAATGTTGAATACGATCTGTTTTAAAATACTTTTTAGGTATATTCATTTTCTGTTTTTATTATAAATACAGTTGTGATAAACAACCTGCTAAACTCGAAGTCACTAGGTATAAGTGCCTAAATTTTGTTTCTTCACTGCCCCAAATAAATTTTACTTCCATAGGATCTTCCGATGGTAAAAAATAAAGCAAATCATCAACGTTTATCCAGATTGAACTGCATTCTGAATAGAGAACTTGAATATTTTCTGTTGGATCCGTAAAATGGTTTTCATTATTAACACTATACGAATATACATCGGCACCAAAGGAATTTTGTTTATATGATTCCGAAAAACATTTCAAAGGTATGAGTACAAGTTCAAGCCTTTGTTGCTTTCTATCTAGCAATTGCACCCAGACACTGAAAATAAGTATTATATAATTAAATTTAATACATTTATTTCATAATATTTATCAATATAAATTGCAGCAAAAATAATTATATTACCTTTGTCCATCTGGGGTCCATCCAACACGAACCATATATTCCATCCAAGGAAAAAGATTATGTAAATTATGCCGTACTTCCAGTGTTTCAATATCTTTGCTTTGTAAATTTATTGGATCATGAAATCGTAACAATTTCAGATTACTGTGGGCATTGCATGTGCCTGCTTGTGGGAAACGAAATTCATCAATATCTTCAGCACTAGTACATGATGATGGGAAACATAAAATTTTTACATCAGTCTCATCGACTTCTTCATAAACTATCCTGTATATTCTGTCATTTGTTTTTGGCTGCCACCAATATCCTGTGTACCTGATAAGAAATTTCAGTGTCAAATTTTGTTCACCTAAGTGGTAACAGTGAACTACTCCTGCCTTAACATAACTGATAATGCAATAATAAATATTTAATTTTATTTACCTTGTGAATTCTTCTTGCATAACATAAGATGGTGTTCCAGCAGTCAAAGGATCATCTGCAATACTTGGATTACCTTTTCTTGCGTGTGTTAATCTAACCGAAGTTCCTGTGATACTATTTGACAAATGTATATCTCCTGAACATGTATGAGCAATTAGTGTACTATCCCAAGGACATATTTGAGGACACAATTTTGCTCCACTTGCAGACATTCTGAGTTCAGATGGAAACAATGGGCCTGGCTATAAAAATAAAATATTCAATACACTACACTTCCCCCTAATCATTGTTCCCACAATCATAACTTCCCCAATATCATCCAATTTGCTTTCCCACATCTTTGGAAAAGTTCTATTTGTTTTGCAATTCAAACGCTATATCCGGTTCGCTGCTTAGTCCATGATAACTAAACATCAATGGCAAGAAATTTAAACTTGTATAATTTATAATAATATTAGTATTAGTTTAATATATGTTTTTAATAATGCAAAGCAAAGTCACTTTTCCTTTTCATCTTTATTATTCTTTTTTTTTAATTATATAATTGTATATTTTAGACAGTTATATACACAACAAAATTACACAATTTCACTAACGAAACAACAGAATGTTTTTATTGCTTTCACTTTGTTAAACAAAAATAAGATTATTTGAAAATAAATTACAGAAGAATAAGACACTTACCACAAAGCCATTGTCTACACATTGATATATACTGCTTGCAGCTGGAAAAACCAATTTTCCACTCGCTTCATGCAATTCATAACTTGTGATTCCAAAATGAGCAAGCCTCTTTCTCTCAGAAAGTAATTGTTCTTCTCTCGAAAGGCGATTGGTGTTTGATACACTGTAAAAATATCTGAGTTGATAACTATTAGAAGAACAGTAAGAAAATAACAAGTAATAACATATTTTTCATTTTCATAAATTATAAAAGATGTTACTTTTTTTATGGTCAAATGGTTATCAATTAATAATGATACTTCTTGTGGAATTAATAATATCTATAAATAGATCTATGTTTATAATGTTAAGCCAGTGAAAAATTAATGTATGTATATGTATGGTGTTAATTTGTACTTTTTGGTCAACTGTATTTTGTATACAAATCTGTAGAAATTTAAGTACTCAATCATTCTACTACTCAGAAGCTCACTTTCATATAATTTATAAAAACAGATTTGCATTTTATTTTTGAAAATATATATAAATTCTGTTGTAAAACTAACCTTTGAAAATTAGCTTCAATTACCGATTGCCATTGTAATCGACAACCATTAACATGATCCGAATGAGCTACATCGACATACAGAAGAGTTGTTTCCCATCCATTACTTGGGGTACTTAAAAAGTATATTCTCGTCCTTAAAAATGAGAAATATTCAATTTTATATCTGTTTATTTTAATATATAAATATGAATAATAACATCATATAATATGACGCAATCATATAATATATTCATTAATTCATTAAAACAAAACTATAAAAGGTTTTATATTTTTTGCAAACTAATTTTATTATTATCATATTTAACCTTTTAACTCAATTATAAACAATAATAACATATTAACCTTTAGAGTTCAAAATAATCTAATGAAAATATATAGTATAATTTAAAATTTTAAATTACAATTGTAATTACTGCTAATGCATATTTATATACATACCGTCCATCTGGAAGTGTTCGAAAAGTAATAGAACTTGGAACAGCTGTTGTGCACATCTCAGAAATGACTCGTCGTGTCACATTAACAACAGATCGTAATTCAGCCCATGTTTTTTTGCCTGAAGTTTTCTCAGATTGGATTGCGTTCATAGATACTACAGTCTCGTTCTGAGCATCCATAACTTCAATGCTCTGCGACCTTGAATCATCTACCTTGTCTTCCATCCTGGATTCATTCTATTTCAACAAACCACTCAAACAATGACAAAGTCTGAAAATGAGGAAAAGTTTATAACAACTAAACAAGCATTTAATGTTTCAACAATAATTTTACAAACCACAACTAATAACAATAATAATAATAAAATAAAATTCATACTCTGGATGAAAACGATCGTGCAAATATCAGGATCAAATAATTGAAACTCGCCGTAATTTTGGAATAATGAGCGATTATGTATGTCACGCAAATCTAAAAATAATTTCACCTAAAAACAGCCGGGAGAAGTCAGACTTCTGATGTGTAGGACTCAACCATTCTAAACTGTCTATCGATACTATGATCAAAATGCTACGCCCATTCGGACATGAATTATGAAAGCAAGTAGCGTGTAAACTCCCCGACCCCCTTTCTCTCTAGCGCGCAAATTTGGGACAAAATTTCAAAATTGACTCTTTTAGGTTATGGTCGCTTTCACTTGGCTGAATGAACATAACCACGAAAGCATTAACGTTCAAGATACAATTCGAGCAGCTGTCACGAAGGCGCGGTGAGACTCGTACTTGCGCGTGACATTCGGCCTTGATCGCGAGTCGTGGAGTGCCGAGAGGAGGCAAAAAACTCGTTTCGCGTTTCGAAAATTAATGCTCGCTATTCCAACTGTCACCGTACTGTCATCACAGTTGAGCATGACAATTTCATTTTTCGCCGATCAGATTTTGCATGGGGTGCTGACAAGTCGCAGTTCACATTCGTTGAGTCATTCAAGCTACCTGCTTTCCCATTGTTAAATTGTTGAAAAGAGATGGCTGCCTGTCCGAGACTTCAATAATAATTATCGCGAACTCGAATGAAACTCAAACAAACCTTTTTCCCTGCCGACGTTCCTCGATAACCATACTGTCCTCTTTTTCGTGTTTTCTTTCCCCAGAATGCGAGTGTAAAACTTTATCACGAGGTTGGTGGTAGTGGCTGTTGGGTTGAGGTTATAAAATTAAATTAGAGGGTTATATTTCGATAAATTACATTTGTTGACGAACCTTATCCTCGTTCGGTAATTTTTGTTTATTTTATGACTCTGCAAGTCGTTGATTTTTTGAGGTTCCGTCGTTATTTTTTTTGCACCGCAAGTGGTAGCATTGGCGCGCGAAAATTCGAATGTTCAAAGCATAGAGATTGCAAGGGTTTGTGACAAAAGATGGTTTGCATTCATGAAAATTACTTTAATAAACTATTCATTTGCATTTTTAACTTTTGTTTTATGTACTACATTTTTAAATTAACAAACATAAAAAGTTCTATTTTCATTGAAAATACCAAATGACGGTCGTAAAACAAAAAAGAACTGTAATTACGTTTGTTTAATTACTCGTCAGTCATTCTCGTCATATGGTCATATTAATTATTTAATTAATAATAATGAAAATAGTGAGTAAAATGGCGAAAGGTAGATATTTTGAAAAATGGTACGAGCAATGGGATTTTGGTCATATATTCAAATGGCGAACGATGAAGGCGAGGTGGGAGGTAGGCGCATTTCAATATTTCAAATCAAAGATTAAAACATTCAATCGTTATCAAATTTAATTTTTTTGAATGGAACATCAATGAAAAAGCACGGGCAGGATCAGTGCTTTAATTTATCCGAAAAAGCTGCTTTGTTTTGCGTTAAAGTGAACGTTTCTTTCATTCTTTTTTTCTTTTACATTTCTTTTATACTTGTTTAATCTTGGGGAGGAAAAATATACGACAAACACGCGAACCTCCGCGGACGGATGCGCTTAAAAATACGTACGTATTTTTGGTTGGCTGGCGTGTGATCGATCGCGTGTTGGAAAAGCGGCGTTTCGTCGAAAGCTCCGAGGCTCTCCCGCATGATTTTAAATCCTGCAGGAAGTGTGCGTACGCTTCCCTTGTCCCAGTTCTCTATGGTCCCCGTTCTCATTACAGTTTATCGCGATCCATATTTTACGCGCAATTCCCATGATTCATTCGCGGATTCATTTTTATAGATTATGTCTCATGAATGGATATAAATAATTATACACTCGCAAAAATGTTTATTTAATAGTAATAGAATATTCTTATATTAAATAGGATTTCCATTCATTATATGGACAAAGCGAAATTCTATTTATAATAAGAATAAATTGTTCTTAGAAAACATATATTTATATAAAGAATTATTTCCGTTTATATTAAATGGATTTGTTTTAGAGAAAAGAATAAAATAGTTTTAGTTTAAGAATATTCAACGGATGATAACTGAATATTCTTAATTTTAATATATTTTCTGTTAGTTTTAATAAGCATGCTTTTTTTTCTGAGTGTATAAAAAAGGATATTATGAATCATACACTCACAAAACTGTCTATTTAAGAGTAATAGAATATTCTTATATTAAATTGGATTTCCATTCATTATATGGACAAAACGAAATTCTATTTATAATAAGAATAAATAATTCTTATAAAGCATATATTTATCTAAAGAATAATTCCATTTATATTAAAAGAATTTTTTTTCAAGTAAATAATAAAAATAGTTTCAGTTTAAGAATATTCAACAGATGATACAAATTTCACCTAACAATTGCATACAGTATATATAAATATGTACATACCCACACTACATATGAAAATATGTATATTTTAAATTGTTCCAAGCACTAATTTATCTTGACACTTGTAAACACAATATAATTAATTAAACAACACTGACCGAACGTAAAAACTTTAACACGGATGGAACACGGGCCGAAACAATACTGAGACGATGACAGTTCAACTAGGCTTATATATGTTTACAAATAGACATATTCTTATAATAAACAGAAATCTCATTAGTATTATCTGAGATAAGATTTATCATAAAATTAATTTCCTTTTAATATAAAAACTTAAATTTATTGTATACTAACTGAATATTCTTATTTTTAATTGATTTTCTATTAATTTTAATAGGAAATTTTTCTTTGTACAGTTTTCTTAAAGTAAGTATATTTTTTTTTCTGAGTGTATAAGAATTTAATTTTAATATGAGAATAATAATAGTTCTTTCGTGATTAGTCTCGTTTCTTTGGTTAGTTTTAATGAAACAATGAATTATTATTTATTTTTAATATGAATATAAGTAGCAGTTTTTTTTTTTTTCAGAAATGGTTATTATCGGTAAACTGTTGCTTTTGAATTGTTTTGATATGCTTGTGAGATTCTTACGTCCTAAAACGTGACCAGATCAAGGAAAATAATAGTAATCCTTCAGAGGGAATAATTTTCATTTTTATTGACTTGATGCAGGCGAACGATTCGTTTTACATTATTTTTAATAGTAAAAATGACAACTGAGGGATTATATAATACCATATTTATTTACATCGTTCAAGCTTTTATAAAATATTGACACAATTTTTCATATTTTATGCCTTGGAGGGTTGTTCGAAGAAGAGTTTGTTTAAGGCAACCTCGCTGTGTAACTTTACATTACAATGATATTTATAATTTGACGCTTTAATGTAAATTAAAAATAATTCGAAGTGTGTTGCGTTTATTTGAAATAAACGTAAAAAATTTAAACTATAAACATCTCCGCTTTTTATAATAACTTTTTTTTTTTTTTTAGTATAATAACTTTAATGATCACAATTTATTTCTCTCCTTTGCTCGACATTGTCTTTTTCGTTAGAAAAAAGGATGATAAAAAGCTAAAAAAAAAATGAAACACAAAATACAACTAAAAAGAAAAAACAATGAATTTTTTTTTCACCTTCGCACGTAGAATTTGGAG
The DNA here is from genome assembly GCA_022817305.1 of Leptoteleia sp. ZL-2020. Classification (NCBI taxonomy): domain Eukaryota; kingdom Metazoa; phylum Arthropoda; class Insecta; order Hymenoptera; family Scelionidae; genus Leptoteleia; species Leptoteleia sp. ZL-2020. The sequence goes on along the minus strand of JABFPN010001781.1, from coordinate 9,454 downwards.
TGTAACGCTGAATGGCCTGTTAAGTTCGCGCAGCACGTTTCAAATGGCCCTTGAATTTCCGACTTTTCCGAAATTTAGCGTTCTCGTCTGCATAATGCAAAATTTAAAAGAAAAAAAAAATACAAAATTATTGCGTCGAATACAAAAAAAGTCCTAGAAATCCTTTCTCGTGTAACATCTTCAAATATACAAAAAGCATTGGGAATCAAACGGATAGAAGTTTCATTTCAAAGTTTTAATTATGTCAGATACATGGTACAATATAATAAAAAACCTTGTCCAGGGAATTAATTTCCCGACACTGCAAGATTTTCGTGAAACTTTTATCGCGCAAAAGAATCTTTCAAAATAATGCACCAAATGACACTTTCGTTGTCACGAAATATTTTTTGTTACATAAGAGATCAGGCATAGCCCATGGAAGGCGCGGTAATCGTTATTGATTTTCGCTTTTCATTTCGCAAAGTGGATAAATATTTATCCACAAACATTTCCGTACGTCTCATCGCGAAGGAAAGGAATGTTAAAATCTTCGCTCTTTGTCTCGTAAATTAATCGAAAAATGGATTTCCCTTCGAATCTACTTTTCCCTCCTTTATCCTTGTCCAATAATTCTTGCCGGATACTTTATCGACGACGAAAAAGCGCGTGGTTCATAATTTTAAAGGTCAGGTTTGCGCGTCGGTAAGGCCTAAAAACGATGAAACTTTCGGCCGGGCGGATGTCGGAGTCTGCGGGCATTAAATATTTAGGTGTTATGTCCTCTTGCTATTTTCTCCTGCCTCTCGTTTTGGTACCGTCGTTATTTCACTAGTTCCCGGTGGGTTTACGCTTCGAGCCTCCACATTGGTAAGATATTTAATGCGATAATAGTAAGCGTGCATTCTGAGTTCGCCGTAGGCCTTTCCGCCTCTCGGTGTTAAATTATTTATATTCTTATTGAATTATTAACTGTGTCATTGCTGGACCGACAGATTTTTCTTTTCCTTTATTTCATTATTACAACTGCTGTTATTATAATTATTAGGCTTGTTGATGAACGTGTTCGAACATGTTCGAATTAAATAGTAAACATTTTTGAACGGTTTAGTTGTTCGAACAGTTTTAATTGTTTCGAAGTTGGAATAGTTCAAGTGTTCGAATAAAAGAGTTGCTGAATTGTTCAAGTATCTGAACTGCTCGAACAGTTTGAATTGTTCAAAAATGTTCGAACAATAAAATGTTTGAACTGTTTGAACAATTGACAGAACTGATAATTATAATTTCACTAAACGAGAAACAGATCGGAGTGGAAAAGTTTCATTAAAAAAAGTAACGAGGAAAGCGGTCGATTTTCATTTCCCGATACTGCGTGACATTTTTTCCGCAATTAGTGCAACTTTTTCAATATAAACCAAAACGATACAATTATCATAGATATTAGGTATTATTGCAGGGATTATCTCGTAGATCTAATTTATAAGATGGCTCAAAAAGGAGGGATAAGAATAAAACGAGAAAATTTAATCTCAGAATATGAGGTATTTCGATAAAAAATTACAGAAGTAGAGCAGTGTTTTTACGTAGATTAAGACCCTCTCCTACGTATGGACAATATATTGAACTGGCTTTTAATTAAAACGAAGAACAATATTTAATTTTGCAAATTCTGCACTAAATGTTTAATTACATAGCCATCCATTAATAGTAATCGTATTTAAACCAGTGACTGTATTGTATTAAAAGATTTTTAATTTAATGCTTCTAGAATGTTAAATTAGTTGGGATTGGATTAATTAAGTTAACAAATTTCAACCATTATATATACATATAGCTTTCTTTATAATAAATCATAAATCTTGTTTTTATAAATGTATACTATCTATCTGATAAGAGTATCATAAAACATTAGGAAAAATAAATCTTTCTTAATAGGCATCAAAGATACGAAATTATTTAAGCGATATGATGGATCAATAGGTAGTATGCCGGATTCGTACGTTGCAAGACGCGACTTAAATTCTCAATAATATTCTATTTTTTCCAAAACTAAAACGTTGAAACACCTTACCTTAAATATTTCGAGTAATTTTATACGCCTTATAAATAAAACATATCGGTGTATCCTTTAAATCCGTTTATCATAAAATTTTATTTTTTATAAAACAAATCTTGACAAATATACAATATGATGGAAATTCAATTTTGTCGCTGGCGATTTTCGGGATTATTCTTAAGCATAACTGGGTTGTATTTATGTTCATTCGAACTAAATTTATCTATCAAAATCCATCAAAATTCATACATTTCAAATAATACTTTTAAAGGAATCCGTCACAATCAGACTCGGCTTATCTCTTCCTCCAGCAAAATAAATCCTCCGGAAGATTTTCAAATGTAATACGCGTTGGTAAAACAGAAACCTAGTGTCCTACCTTTTCAATTCGCTGAAAACAAATCCAATTCAATCAGCTCAGACGCAGGTGAACGAGGCGAGCCTGACTTACGTCCCTATCGGAAATAATTTCCTGTCCATTCTTCATTATTAAACAAACTTTTTCAATTGAAACTGCGCACTCGAATAATATTCAATATTATTAAATTTCATCAATCCGAACAAAGAAAAGCAGGCCGAAAGAAATGGGGCAAACTGTCATCTTTCTTTTAATTTGACGTAAGGGACAATGTTGACAAAAGTACAATTATTAATGAAATGTATTCGTAAAATATACATAAAAATTATGATTTATATTCTTACGAACATTTGTTATACATTTTTTTCTGGTGTTTCAAAATTATTAGTAGGACAAGAATCAATTTAACATTGCAGTGTATTAGAATTAATAATACACCCGGAAAAAAGAAATAGATTAATCACTATTTTTATACCAATTTAAGGACATATTGAAATAGTAAATGTTTCTGTCATAAATAATAGTTAAATTTAAAAGCTACGAGTAGTTTTTACCACAAAAATATTAAAAATGACTCTTATAAATATCGTTTTTAGTATTTCTTAATAGTAAACATTTTCACCTTTCAGAGATATCCCTAATTTAATATAAAAATTTTTAAATGTTCTTATTATACTTTTCTAAGTACAAATCACTTATGCCTCTTTTACCTTAATACCTGAATTTAGAAAAGTCAATTATTTTCATCTTCAATTCAAAGTATATACTATAAACGAAATTCCAGTACTTGTATTAAATTTCATGACATTCTTTAGAGTGCTTCTGTTTCAGATGCTATTTAAGCACATTATTGATTACTCGATAGATAATCAAATCAAACGTAATTTACACCTCACGATATTAGTGTTTACAATTCAACGACAATTGTTAACAGTGCATTCAACACAAAAAATTTCACTGTCCGTATAATAATAAATAATAAGTAAAATAAAATACATATTACATAAAAGTATACCTGACGCACTAACAAAATGGATTGTAATTTACGGACATTTAAGTGTGCCTATTTAATTATATCTAGTGTATGTTTATGATACACTGAGAAAAATATTGTAGTAATCCTGGACTCTATGTGTGCCTGTATAAAATAATACTCGGCAATGTGAAAAGGGGTACTACAGTTCAGATAATTAGTACTTGAAAAAGTGACACCGTTTATCAGTAAAGTTCTTAATATTGGAGCATAGAGTCTCAGAATGCCAGAAAGTATAGTAACTTTTATTATTTTATTTTTCTCAATGTAGAAATACAAATTCAAGTATTCGTATTCTTCCAGCGTGAAAAATTTTAGCGCCACAGCAAAAGCCATAATGGTTGATTCTCTGGGACCGAAAATTTTCCGCGCCATAATATCACACTATGGCATCTGCTGTGGCGCTAAAATTTCTCCACCCGGATTCTTACAGGCATATGATATACCTGATTTAGGAGTTACGGTATACGTACACTGAGAAAAATAAAATAATAAGAGTTACTATACTTTCTGGCATTCTGAGACTTTATGCTCTAATGTTAAGAACTTTGCCAGACAGTCTGGTAAACGGTATCATTTTTATAAGTACTAATTATCAGAACTATAGTACTTCTTATCACATTGTCGACCATTATTTTATACAGGAACACATAGAGTTCAGGATTACTATATTATTTTTCTCAGTGTATACTTGAGCCTTGCATATAAGTTTTTGAGTGCGATTCTTTCACTTTTACATCGCATTATGTTAAATGTTGGTTTTAGTTCAGTTCACTAATTAATCCCGGGCACCGGACGGCGTTTCTGACGCGCACCGAAGAATCACGATAATTTGGCCCCCGCGCACGTTAACGACACCGCCGAAGTCAACGTGACGAACAAGCGCGGCGATATTTAGCGAACTTTTTTTTCCCCCCTCGGCGTGCAATTCAACGTTGCGCCCCGAACAACGCGCTGGTCGTCATTAAAGTCCGCGGCGTCTTGCCGTTGGCGCGAATAATGGGTCTTCTTAGAGGATGAGCGCGGAGTAAAAATGAAAAATAGTGTATGTATGTGCGACGCATAATGCTCCAGTGAGCTGAAAAATAAAGTCCAGTACGGAGAGTCTTCGTGCGATATTCCGCAGGCCTTCGACGGAGGCTTTGCGAGGATTTCTTTATCACTTTGCCCGGCAAAATATTCAATAGGGTCGTTTGCATTATGCAACTCGGCTGCCGAGTCGGCGAGAGCGGCTCCGAAGTCGCTATATAGTATATTATGTATATAGGTAAAGAGAATGAGAAAGAGAACTTGTGTTGATATAAAAGATAAAGTAAGGGAATGGGAACGGGAAGAGGGAAGGAATGGTAGGGAGAGAGGGAGAGAGACAGTCGTAAGGGGTTGAAACAGTAGACGCGGTTAAAGGGCGCGGACATGTACCGCACCGATGTTCGCGCGTTTCACCATGTATCCATCTCTCTCTATACTTTTTATCCTCGTATCGAAAAATAGTACGCTAAAAGGTTGAAAGGTAATATCATACCAGGCCGCGCACGTGCGACGAAAGTGTAAAGAGAGACAGTGGAACTTACGCTGTTGCTTTTGAAATGTTTACGGCAAAGTTTGCGTCTGATATATTTTACGTCAATCGTGGGATGAGTTATTTTTCCTTTCTTTTTTCCTTTTTAATGTTTTTGAAATTAAAGATTTGGATAAGTCAATATTTGTGGGGTCATTGTAATTTATACGATTATTTCAGTACGTAATTTATTAGATTATTTCATAAATTCTATGTAGTTATATATTATTATTATCTGTTTTTTTTTTTTTTTTTTTTTTTTTTTTTTTTTTTTTTTTTAATAATTTGATGATGAAAACCAAGTAATTAAGTTAAACTGTTGAAAAAGAAAAATAATGTCATTTTTGAAGATTTCTAGTTGGTTTTACCTTTTGTTCGGGTGGATTGAAAGTAACCTTTTAGGAACGAACAAGGTCAATTTTCACAAAGCCAAATTTACGGCTACGATTGTTACGAGAGTAATCTCAAGTTGAAATATGGCCATATTTTCTGCTTATACAATTTTATTAAATTTTGCAACACTTCAGTTTATGATATAATTTTAATAATGTGATAAAAATTTCATTAATTAAGTTTATTCGTCAATTTATTCCTTTGTTTTTTTTACTTTGACAGACTTGAATATATATTTAATTCTATTTTGAATATCATAAAATACCGACTTTTAATTTTACTATTATATTATGCGGAAGGAAACAGTATTAATGTAATTTCAATAAAAACTTTGCTTATATAAATAGGAATTATAAACTTATTCATAAATATTTATTCCAATCTGTAATAAAAAACTAACAAAATTTACTTACCTTTTAGAGTAATTTATATATTAATTAAGTATAATTAAAATCTAATTACTTTATTAAATATAAATTTTTTTTTCAGATATTATTAAATAATACCTTAATGGTATATGTATTTTGAAAAATTCTTATTAATAATCTAAACAGTTTGATAAAATTTCTTATAATCGTTGTTTATTTTTTTGTTGAAATTAGAATTACAGTACATTTTTATATTTATTCATAATTACATTAAACATTTACACTATAATATCATACACCAATAGAAGTTTCTTTACATTTTGATTCCTATATTTTTGAAATATGTTTTTATTACGATAATAACAATTCAATTTGGGAATATTGAAGTTTAAACGAATTTATCGTTACATCACTTACCTTTTCACTGCTCAATCTCGTGATTCCAAGTCAGTGCATTGCAGTACGAGGATATATATATATATATATAAATATAAAAGTTCCGTAATAGATACCGAACAATTTATCATTGTTATTTGTAAAAGTATGTACAAAATATAACTCGTAACTTTGTTGTTTTTATATTATACAATTATACATCTGTTATAGGTTATTGCATTCAATTTAATAAACAATGTTTTAACTTTAACGTAATATGATATAATTTAATTATAAATATTTAAATATAAATATTAAACAGTTAATTTTTTAAATGTACAAATTTCAATTACGATTTAATATAATTAAATTTTATTTATTGATATCATCATCGTTATTATTATCATTATTATGTTTATGTACAATTGATTGTAAACATTTTCTTAATAACGAAATACAATTCATGAAATTAAACTTTACTCTTGTAGAAAATAAATTTTGCAAATGATTTATCTTCACTACGAAAATTGGTGCTTTTAATATCATTTTATTTCATTCCAAAAAAAGAGTAAATAATAATAATAATATGTAACTAACTATCCAATATAAATCAAAATTGCAAAGAAAATATTACTTTCTTACATCGCGAAAAATAATAAATAAAGAAAAGAAATATAGTATAATATATAATATACAGAATAATTATTAATTATATATAAAATAAATATCAGGCTGTTTCAAATAAGTATGCGTCGGTTATGCCAACATTATTTCAGAGATAATGAATAACAATTAAAATAAGGAACAGTAATATTTACAGCAGATTAAATAAAAAGATGCATTCAGTGTAGGAAAGGTTTCGGTCTTGGTCGAGGACAATCAATAGAAAGAAATATAAATATTAGCATTAATTAGCATGGAATAAGATTATTTTTAATATTTTTGTTTCAACAAGAACAGGTACAGTAACCAGTTTACCTGTAGCACTTAATGCAGTGGCGTTATTTTGCTGCCACGTACTCCTCTACAGTCGATTTGTATGAATCGAATTTTATCAAGATATACCATTACTCATTATTCATGTACTTGATATTAAGGCTTATACTTATTCGTTTACAACTTATTATTTTGGATTTGTTGTCTCTAAATAGATAGTTGCATTAATATTTGCAAAGAAACTTACGAACAGAACATTTGACCAATCACTCTCGAAACATTCAATTGTTCATTGGAATTCGTCATTGACATCATTGAAGAGTTAGTAAGAATAGTTGAACGAATTGGTGAAACGTCTGTTGGTTAATTCAAAAAAAGAAAGAATAAACGAAAATGATAAATCGGAAAATCAAGATAAAGGTGAAAAGAGACGTCTAAGTGTTTACTATACAGGGTGTACCAATAAAACAACCTTTACGTGGAAGCTATATTGAATACGTACGTGTCCGAAAATTTGCCACAAAAAGTATCACACTGGCCAATCTCCTATTGTCTTAAATGTTCGCGAAAAAACGAACTGATTATTTTATTATCGATTACGAATTTAACGTCAATGAATAATCGAGAAATGTCACGTCATTGCCGACGTCGTGTCGGACAAGAATAAACCGTTAATACCTTCCATTCGAATGCGATACTTTTTGCGACTTATTTCTTTCTGCGTGTGAATATAAAATATATATGTATATATATTTATATATTGTATGTATAATATGTACACACTCAAACATACGCCCACGCACACGACTTACGATTTTCAAATTGATACCAGTTTGTGATTCGAAAATTGACGTCATAAAACTGAAAATTCCATTTAGTAAGTAGAAAATTTTGATATATCAACGTGAAAAAGTGACGAAGAAATTGACTGGCAAATACACCTTCTCAAACTAGTCTCAATGAAAAGTAATTTTCAATTAAATAACTATGCTTCTACTGGCGTAGTTCGTTATCAATATCAACAGTAACCAGAATAAATTATATTATTTCAGTTAGGTGAATTGCAAAATCAATCTGTTGATTATTTGTAAAAGCAAAGTAAATGTTATAAGGTACAATCGAAAATGAAGAAGGAAATATTCCTATAAATGTTACTGTTGATATGGAAGACGAGAACTGACAGATGGCACATTGTGAAAAAATGAAAAAAAAAAGGATTGATATTGTGTGATACCACATTCGTATAACGACGCATTAGTGATATTAAAGTGCGATTAACTAATCATCAGATATACACCAGATAAGTTATGCTACTAACTACTTGCTTAAGGCTGAAATCTCCAAAGGGGCATCCGACACGCAACAGTTTTTTCCTCTCCCTACTGAACCACAAATTAGATTGCTGATTAGAATCGCGTCGCTCGTCAAGCGTCATATCTGGTCATAAATTTTTTAATTAACGTTACACTCACGACCGCGTATATCGTGTATTTTTCGTCTTTCCGTAAGTCATCAAACTCACCATTGGCGCAAGGTTCAGCAGGTGACAAATTGCGGCCCGTCGAATGCGCAACGAAAATGGCACTTGACACATGATGCCATGTTTTGAAAAATTGTACAAACAAAGAAATATCGAGAAAAAAATACGCCTCATTGAAATCAACTCGATCAATCACAGCATTTCAATACTCTTTGGCGAATGTCCAAAGTTTATTTTTACGCGTTAAGTAGTACGTATCCGCGTCAAGTCAGACAATTACCGCATTTGTCGTTCTTGGCCAAAAACCTTTTCTTCGTTTTTCTTCTACCTTGATTAGAAATACGATCACAAAGGAAAAAAAAAGTCATCAATTTGTCCCTCGTTATTGATTTAAATCATCGTTATAAAAAGTAAATGCTTTAATGAAAATATGAGCTCTTACTTCGCTAAAACGTTATTGTTAATGTTATTATCATTATTTTAATCGATTATTACAATTAATGTTATTTAATTATTTCATTGAGAAGTAACATGTATAATAATATTAAAATATTTTATACATTTACCATTTATTTTTCAATGATATGTGACTATCGAATAAGTTAAATTACATCTCGTTAACTATCGTCACTCGAACCTTAAAGTCTGCGTGTTTATCAATAAAATGATGTTGCAAAGGCTCTTGTATTTATATATATATATATATATATTTATATGTATATATTATATCATTTATTATGCACCCATATACATTGATTAGAAATATTCGGAACTTAAATTTTTAACGTCATTTTTTCATCGATATTTCTCGTTGAAGCAAACCGCTCGCGATTATAAATTGCCTTACCTCTAGCCAAACTAATTATTTCTACTGAACGCATAATTACTGATATCACTGCTTCTCTACAACTACGAGCT
>JABFPN010001780.1:0-26400 GCA_022817305.1 Leptoteleia sp. ZL-2020 | reverse complement strand
TAATTCGTAATATATGATTTCGTAATATATGAAATAATATTAGTATTTATTTAAAAGAAAGATAATATATCACAACTTTACGAAAACACTTAGTAAAATATACTCATATATTTCTCTCAGTGTACGATATTTATAATTTCTACTTCTACAAAAATATATCTAATTTGAATAGAAACTTAATAGTGCATTTCATATTTTTTTCGTGTATGGTTAGATTGTGCATAACACTGATTCTTGTCAATGTCATTCTCAAAGAAAAAAGCAATAATTAATTTAAAATATCGTCATATTAAGATATCCGTGTAAAATGAATGGTAACAATTTAAATTTGAACAATTTTATATTGACAATTGGGCAAAATTCACAAATATAATTAGATAATACAACTATTTCCTTTTTCCTTTAGATTATTTTTTTTCTTATCGGTGTAATTTTAAATTTAAGTAACGATTACCGAAGTTAGTATAAACGAAAATAAATCAAACTTGGATTAATTTTTGTTATTAATACCCTATCGATAAAGAATAAATAAATACAAGCAACGAAAGATAATTTGTTGTAAATAAAAGTCTTTTAATGTTAATGTATAATCGCGTTTCAAAAGATTCCCGAAGAAGAGTGGTGTGACAAAATTGTTTGCTCGAATGAACTTCGTGGAGGGTATTATTTGTTAATAAGAATTAACAGGGTGTTATGTGTAAATAAGATTTGTGACATGTTTCAGATTAATTGATTAAATATTCTTTGAGATACATTGATTTAAAATGTGTACCAACCACGTGCACAAGCTGGGCATCGCGGCTCGCATATCGCGACTCGATCACGAGAATGAAATTGACGATATAACGATATTAAAACTGAAATGAATCGTATTAAAGCTGATAACAATGTAACGATTAGTTTCATTTAAGGGAGAACGCTCGTTTGAAAGTTTCAGATTTTGCAAATTCGACGATTAGACGATTAGATTGCGATTTCAATTGCTTAAGGTCAACCAAAGTAACGTACACTGAGAAAAAAATAAAGCTATATTAACTACGTGCATAGTTAATTATCGTGAATACTATAAAATTTTATTTTTAGTTACCTAATGTCTAATTAAAATAACCATAATATGGTTAATTCAACCAGAATTTTAATAATCACGAAAATTAACCATGTAACTTTTCTCAGTGTAGAAAAATAACAAAATAATTTCAATTGCTTAAGGTCAGCCAAAGTAACATAAAAAAGTAACATAAAATAATTTCAATTGCTTAAGGTCAGCCAAACTAACATAAAAGAGTAACATAAAATAATTTCAATTGCTTAAAGCTAACCAAAGTACCATAAAAATATCGGTCAGATGATTGACAAAGTTTCAGTACATAGTTTTAAATAAAACACAGTGATTTACGTTTTATGCATAAATCAATTCAAGTAATTAGCTATGCTTAAAGTCAAAATACTCCTTCAGTTCACTTCAACATAACATTTGCATTTTATTGAAAATAAATTGTTCTCGCAAAACGCTTCAAGAAAAGTCGCGAAAAATAACTACCAGTTAAAGAATGCGCTTAAATTAATAAATAACAAATTTTTGTTATTTTTGTGTTTTAGTATTAGATAATACCTTTTGAAATGAAACTACAAATGGATCAAAAACAGACGAGCATTTTCAGTGGAGTATTAAATGTTTAACAGCGTTCAAATTGTAACTTTATCTGAACATCTGATTAGAGTTAAAGTCGAGCAGGATCTTCCCTCCGCATTAAAAGTAAACATGTAAAAAGAGCGTTAAATCAAAGCGGACAGTTAATAATTTAATTTTAATTTATTAAATTTTATATTAATCTCTAACAATTATTTGCTGTTATAATTTCAAGCGATAAGGATATATCTACTTCGAAAGACGACCGTCATCAAATAATGATAAAGAAAGTTGTTTTCTTCAGCAATACCCAACTCTTAAAGATAATTTACACTTACTGTAATGTGAATTGTCTAACAAATATACGTAGGCGCATGTACAATTCTTTTTCTTTTTTTAACTTTTTTTCCTTTCAAATCAATCCGAAGTAATAATAAATACGTTTCCAAGTCGACGTACGACTATTACTGTTAATGGCAATACAAACAGCGATAATGTTACCTTAGTCGAATTTTACAAATATCTCAAATATTTTTATCAAACGTGATTTTCAGATAAAAATAATTATATAATTTGGTGTTAATACAATTAAGAAAAATAAGTAAGGAACTTTTGTTTTGGATGTATATTTTCAATGTAAATCTTATTACAATTTAGATTATTTGAAAAACAAATTAATTCGGTTAAATTGAAATAAGTTTTCCTTGCCTGAGATAGGAAATGACCAATGATCTAAATAAAGCATTCTTATTTCTAAAAAAGAAACCTTCTAAATGTCCGAATTTTCTCGGAAATGTTATATTTGTCCAGCCAATTACGCGTGAAGAATGTGTCACGTATTATGCGACGTGTTTGATTTTTTTATCAAACAAATCGTTGTTAATGAAATACTCTAATAAACTAATAAGCATAACAAATTATTGACGTCAAAAAATTGTTCGCGTTGTGTAACCTATTATTAAAAGTTACATTTACAAAATGCATCTTTTTTTCTCCTTGCAGTTAGATTTTATATGTAGGAAAGTTGACATTGAAAAAAGAACCTGAATTTTTCTGAAAGTGCCTAAAAAGCACCTCAGAAGAACTTTTAAAATTGGCACCTTCAGACGATTACAACAACTTTCTGAATCTTCATTATTCTATGATACACCAAGAAAACAGTTAAATTACAGGATAAATGAGGATTTTTAAGATTGACTATAATTTTGGAAGGAACAGTGATTATTTAAAAGTAGAAGTTTAATATTTTTCTTCAAAAATTGAATTCATTTTCTTATCTTATATCAAAATAAGAAAATGAATTCAAATCAAACATTTTTCAAGAATACACTGAGAAAAATATGACAGAAAAAAGTACTGTTTTTAACTGTGTTTTAGATGTATATCAGTATTTCAGTAAAAATTACAATTTTTTAAAATCTAAGACACTAGTTTCGTTAGTTTCCTTAGTTTTATCGTTTTTTTTAAAAGCAAAGAAACTATTTTATATGTTATATTTACCAGAAAAATTTCCTTTAAAAAAAAAAACATTTTAAATGTTAAATAAGACAGAAATTTTCCTTTTAAAAACCAGTAATTTTTACTGAAAGACCAATATACATCTGAAACACAGTTAAAAGCAGTAATTTTTTCTGCCCTATTTTTCTCAGCATAAAAAAAAAGTGAGCAAGAAACAAATTCTAGTCGAATCCATAGGAAAATGGACCCCTGGTGACTTGCCATCCGAAATACAACTATGTTACAATCGGCATATTTGATGTTCCAATGTTCCACCACGAGATTGATCCAGGAAGCTGCAGGCTCATCTGCAAACAAAAGGGCTAATCGATCGCTAACAGGAAGATCAATTAGACTGACATGCTGGACACAATCGTTCCTAAACTACATAACAACGCGAGTATAATTGCGACGAATACTTAATGATGAAGAGGAGTGGCTCGCTCGGAGTTCGTTTCATCCACTCTTTCGTCACACGGCGGTTCTCTCTTGCAATGACACTGACACCAGCCGATGCGTTACATAGTGCACGGTCGCTCCGTACGACATTGTAAATTACCGACATACAAAGGAGCAGCCTTCTAATCGGAATAATGGAGCAAGCATGCCTCTGCATGTTAATTAAATAATAATGCGTTGCACAAACTCGTGTGAAGCATTTTATTAGCGAATTATTATTATGTTATTCGCAAATGACCCAAACGTGTCCTTTTTTTTAAATTCAATAAATTTTATTTCGTCTGCGCAGAGTCGCTCTTCGGACTATGTAACAGTTTATTTGTTTTTAGTACGTAGAACAATTTATTAGTAGTAGCCAATTTGATTTATAATATCGGGAATATATGTGAATTTATATCCATGAAGAAAAATTTATATAGGTTGCCTATACATGCAGGCATATACGTGGTATATATGCGAGTCCATGTTTCTGAAAACATATATGCCACCTGTATAAAATTTTTTCATGGGTAGCATTTCTTGTAATATGATATAGCGTTTCAGAAGAATATTAGAAAAAATGCCATTATCAGGGAAAAGAACTTGTTATCTGACAGTCACCAGTAGCGTCACTTCTTTACCACCATTCTACGCTGTTACTTGGAAATATTGGTCTCTCTTCTCAAATATCCGTGACTGGAAAATGTTTATGTTTTACTGTTCTTATATTCATTCTAAAGTTTCACAAAGACCAATTTTTTCAGGTTGCTGCATAGAAAGTAGAGTGATTATTTCAGTTAAACATTAGATTTTTCACTGTGGGTTGGTCTTAAAAGAAAAAATTTCTGTTTTATTTATAAATATAACATTTAAAGCTAGTCTCTTTACTTTTAAAAAACAGTAATTTTTACTGAGGGATGGGTATAGATCTGAAACATTAATAAGAGTAATTTTTTCTGTCACATTTTTCTCAGTGTCAACAAGAATCAGAATTTTTCTGTGAAAATGTCAGAAAATGTTTATATTTATGACATCCCCATCTAAAGTTATGTTTCAAAGAAAAGCGAAGAGATAATCTAAACTCACAATTGTAGTACTAATAAATAAAGTTTCCTCTTCATTAGCTCAATTATAAATAGATCTAATACCAGATAATGAAATAGTCATTAATTTTTATAATATTCGTATTACGGAAACCGCTCTCGTATGTGGTTCATTAAAGTCATTTTAGCCATTGTAAAGTCAGCTCTATTTGTCGTAATGCCCATCTGTATTAATTTATAAACCTCATGCTTCCCGATAATAACAAATAAAATTACAAAGTTTCGTTATAAAAGACGGTTAAAAGGATCATTAATCAAGATGAACAGTTGTTTCAGGGACTAATTTCAATTTGTTAATCTTTATTATTTCATTTATTTATATGAATGTACACGGTTGTTAAACATATGTTATTATATTTCAGTCCCTATCAACCTTGATTGATCAGTTTGTAATTTACTTTCTTTGTAATTAATTGTAACTTACTTTGGAATAAAAAATTGGTTGTGGTAACCAAAAATTTGTTTCCTTTTTAGTTGAAATAACCAAATATGTTAGTCCAAATATGCTTTTTAGTTATTGTAACCAAAAATATTTGTTATTGAAACAATTAATTTGATTCTTTTAACTAAATGTCCTTAACCAAACGGTTTTAGTTATAAATCCTATATATTTTTTTCTCAATGTAGGTAGATAGAAATGTTTGAATTAGGCTACCAATACTCTTACATTTTATACGTTGAAGCAAATTACTAATTATTAAATTTAAATTATTTAAGCATCATTAAAAGTCCAGTGCTTTCCCTCGAGTGCTTCTTTATTGGTACACTTTCTAATTCAGAACTTTTATATCTACGAGGGCCTTTTTGCGTGATGTTAATTTAACTCTGTCAATGTAATTATTTTGAAAAGAATACCTTGCATTTAAGCATACAATGTTAGACGTACATGTTCGCTGCTCATCAGCGACAATTGAATAAACGAGTAATGTAACTAGAAAATACTACATGATAAGATAATGGAGAACAATTTTGCTGCAGAAGTAGATCCGTTTAATATCATGTCTAGTACCCCGCGCAGTTTAATTCGCTAACATCTAATATTTCTCGCCCTGACACAAGTGCCCCACAAATTCTAATTTGATAAATTACAATCTTGTCTTAAGATTATGCCAGCTTAGAGAAAAATGACATTTGCCAGCAACTATTAAAATTCATATTAATAATTCATGTTAATAATCATTTAAATCATTTGAAATTTCTAATATTTACTTAATTTTTGCCCATAATAAATAAAAACAAAATGTGTCTGTTTCAGATTTTCTACACACTGTTTTAAAAGGGCCAAATGAAGAATTATTTAAAAAATTATCCGATTATTGTGGTAAACCGTTTGGCAATACTTCAGAAGATGAACCGGAATATTACAAGTGGGATTTCTACAACAGTTTCTATTTCGCATACACCGTGGTTAGCACAATTGGTACATATTTTCGAATTTACTATTTATCGCATTTATCATAAGAATAAATATTTATAATTTTTAATACTAATACTCTTATAAAATAGTACATTTTTTTGTGGATTCAGCTTAATTTTCTGAGACTTTCTGTTCATAAATTGTTTAACACCAGCCGCATTTTAACAAATATTTTATAAAAATTGTTACACTGAGAAACTTAATTACATAATTATGACAAAAGATAATCAATATTACAATAAAATGTTATTTTATTGAAATTTAAATTCATGTTAACATAAGGTTGAATGAAAATTGACTGAATAAGTTTGATCATTTTTCTACTCGACTTTTGGATACCTAAGGTACCTGTACCTAAAGTACTACTTTTTGTTACTACCAGGCATCAGGAAGTAGTACTTTTTGAAGTCTCTTGTACATTCCCAAAGTTTTCAGATAATTTATATATCTTCAAATTAAATGAGTAATACATGAATACGATTGTCTAAACACTATTTGTTCATAAATATATTGCCAGCTATGATTATTTATGAATGACTAAAGGTCTAGATAAACAGTAAATTCAGAACATTAGACATTTATAAAGAGTGCGCGCGATTAATTTGACCGTTTTGTCGAATTGCAGGCTACGGGAATCTGGCGCCAACTGGAGCAATGGGACGTGTTCTGACGATGATTTATGCTCTGATTGGTATACCGATGAATGGTATCCTGTTGTCCCAACTTGGCGAGTATTTCAGTCGAGCTTTCGTGAAAGCTCACAGGAAGTATAAGTCTTACAAGGAAAGCAAGATCGATTGTCCGCAAAAGTTGACACCTTTGGAAACGGGCAAGGCTGGCTTAACCGCGCAAATTCTCATGTACCTGTGTCCGGGATTCGTTATGTTCATCTTCTTTCCGGCCTTCCTGTTCTCCCACTATGAGGGCTGGTCTTACGAAGAGTCGGTTTACTATGCCTTCGTTACCCTTACAACCATTGGATTCGGAGATTACGTAGCTGGTAAGATCATTCATCAAGAATTTATGATACTGATAAAATCAAGATCATTTGCCCATTCATATTTAATCGAAGATAAGAAGGATAAAATAAAAATGCTCGGCGATCCCAGTGAATTGTTCGAAATTAATCAGCGCACCGAGAGAAATTTATTAGTAGTTGGAACTAATTTTTATAATAGCACTGCACCCCTGTTGTTTTGCCTAGTTTCCTAGCTGGGGTCCTAGATCGAAAACATGGAAGATTAAGAGAAAATATTGAGAAAAATTACTAAAATTGTTAGTAAACGGGGTACTTACTTGTCCAAACTATCATTTTTATAATAATATTCGTTTTATTTTCGAAAACATCATATCTACAAATTGTTATTTCGGCTTAGTAATTGAATGATTGCATTTATGAGTTATTTAGAGAAAATTTTATTATCATACTTACCTACAATTTACTATCTTAAGTTAGTAACATTTTATTGTTAGCATTTATATATATGTTAGCAAACAAAATAAAAAATTGTACACATTTGTTAGTTTTCATAACTATTAAAGTATGTAAAATTAAAAATTCATATTTGAGGAATATTATAAGACTATAAGTATATACCCCGTTTACTAATGAAAGCTAGTAATATGTTTTAACATTTTTGTATTTCTTACAAATTTATTTTTTCTCTGTGTACAAATAAATTTCACTCGATATTTCTAGATGTATATTCCGAACTCAATTTGAGTGCATTAAAAATATTTGTATCATTAGAATGAATGGGGGAAATATACTATTCAATGAACTATGAAAAAATTTTTTGTCAAATGCAAGCTCACAAGTTTTCTAGTTCGAATGCACGGTCTTTACTTCCTCGATCAACGATAAAGCATGAACGGGAAGTTATGAATCAAGTTAATGTTGCCACCTATAAAGGCATAATACATTTCAACATAAATTTTATTATAATTAAATAAAAGCATTTTGGTGAACATTTGTTTTAATTTTTTACTTTAAAATCACTGTTACTTCATTAAACGATATTAGATGATAAATTTATATACCGTTTACGAGATATCTAATCTAATTTATTTTATACACAAGCAGCTTGAAGGAATATAATCAGTAAGTAAAACAAAATCAAGCACAGTTACGTTCGTGTGTACAAGATATACATTTTAAGTATTACATACACATTACATACACATACCTATAAACGTAAGTCGAGGACAATTTAATGAGATAAATTACTCAATATGTGGTTGGTATTAATTAATATCGTGTTAATCGACGATATTTATTTTCTTAGTAAAAATGTTAAGCATTCAACTATGCGTTCGATGATTTCACACCGAAAGTCCGAAGCCTCAATAAAAGCTTCTGAAGGACATTCATTAATACCATCTTATGTTATATAGGACAAGATAATACGAAAGGCAGTGGATTTCTCTTCATACTCTACAAGACATTTCTGATAATCTGGATATCATTTGGATTAGGATATATAGTGATGATTATGACCTTCATAGGGCGAGGAATGCGAAGTAAAAAGATTGTTCGTATCGAACAAAAGTTAGCCATGAATTTAAAGCATACTCAAAGCAAAATCTGGAATGAATTCAATAAAGAATTGAATTATTTAAGAAGAGTCTTTAATGAGTTGCAACTGTCGAAAGTCAAGGTAAGTACATGACGATTTCGTATTAAATTATTTGAAGCAATAGAGGATTGCATTGTGCATTAGTTTAAGCAAAAAAATAAGTTTTTGAATTGAATAATGTTGTACGAATTATGAGGAATAGATTTTTATTATCTAAACAGCTTTATTTAGTATAAATTGAGAGTCCATAACTGAGATAAAATTGTGCACTATTAAATTTTAAATCTTACCCCCCCCCTCTCTGATTTTACAAAATTGTTCAATTTTCTCGTGCCTTTTTATTTAAACAAAGCTCTTTTGTTGCTATTATTATTATCATTATTATTATTATTATTATTATTATTATTATTATTATTATTATTATTATTATATTAGTAATAGTAGTAGTAACTGATTTAATTAGTATCATAAATAATATAAATTAAATTTACATTTTTTCAGCGAGTTTATGTTGACGATTACGATTACGATATCCCACCTCTTTACTTTCCTCGGAGTAGCAGTTTTCCTAATTTAAGAAACCTTGCTTACGGCGGATTTGAAACCACTGAGTCACCGCCGCATCCAAGAAGACGTGCCAATAGTGAAGTTGTTCCCTTGGTAAGAATACAGTCTAATATTATATATATTATATAATGTTTGAAATAATATATGCGATAAGATATTGTTATTTCTAAAAAGTAAAAAACTTTATTGGGTGCATGAATTAATCAATTCCGTTTTCAACAAAAGACGATTTTATCCAAGTAAATGAAAAACTGTGGAGTGAAGAAGAATAACATGCAATATAATTCAAAACACCTAAACACTATTTTACTTCATTTTTTTGACACTTTCGTATTACAACACATCTTCTTTTTCGATTTTCTCGTTCTCATTTACAATTCGTAATATCCGCCTTGAATTTCTACTAATCTGAACAATCAATTACTGAAAACTACATTTTCAAAGTACACTATTCAGTCATTTGTACACTGCATGTATATTTAAAATGCTCGTTTCATTTTTTTGTCACATTCAATGACATTGGTTACACGTTTGAATTGTCTTCTATTTTGATATCGGAAGCAAGAATTTAAAAAAAAAATAAATCAGACGTGAAATTTTCCAATCGTTCTTCATTTACTGGACTTTTAGAAGAAAATAAATATGTAGGAAAGCAGGAAAATATTTTTTTACGATTCCATTGTGATGAAAATTTGGCGGTTTAAAACAGCATATTTCTGTGCACGATTGAATAGTGTTAATTAATTCATACACTGATTAAATAGTACAAAGTAAGGCTATTTATTTTCGTATAAAAAATAAGATAATTGTTTGCGTGTCACTTTAGGATACCGAGGTCACTCGCGTGGTATCCGAAACAGACTTACAACGCATTGACAAGCAAGCCACATTTGCCACGCACGCGATGATTCAACCAGCGGAGCTTCTAGCCCGATTGGTTAACATCCTCGGTTACATTCCTCCCCCAACAGACGACGATGACGAGCCAATTCAAAAAGAACCAACGGTTGATTATACCGAGAAACTTCCGATATCCAATGCTCCAACGCGACGTAACTCTGGCTGGCTAATTGGCGCGACAAACAAAGAAGAAAGAGCCTTCTTCCCCAAGCCAAGATCCAGAGCCGTCAGTGAAGTAAGATTAGAAAAACCTGACAATATTGTACAAAATGGAGAATGGACCTGGTCAGGTCCAGCAGCTTCTAGAAAAATTCAAGAAATTATGAAAGCTAGAAGTAAAAGCGAAGTGAGCAATCCCAACCTCGTAACAGGAACAAAAGACTCAAAGGGAATATTTCCGTCACTCAATTTACCAAAAGCTGTGCTACCCAGGTGGATGCGACAGTTGTCCCCAAGAAAAGCTTCAGAAGCCGAGGCTTTGTCTGGTTCCTTTTCAACGAACGACATTAGCAAATCTTATACAGATGCATCCGCCGAAGCTTCCGAAGGTACTAGTCACCTTCTGGAAGAAACTTCAATAGCAGATTTCCTACGAGCACTCACCGCTCTTCACGTTAGTTGCACTTTTCCTGATGAGTACGCTTCGAAGCCTAAGAGGAAACTCGGAACCGCGGGACTGCTAACCACTAGTTCCAAACCAGCTTCTAGTCTTTTGTCATTATTTTCATTGCCAGCAACTCATCCTGCTGGATCAGTCAGTCAGAGTCAACAGAATACTATTCATGGAAAATATGGTGGAATAGCCAGAAGATATTCGTTAATGGTTTCTGGGGAACATAACGGATTTTCCCCAATGTACAGAAGAAGAAGTAGTACAATTGGTCAAACTGGAAGACACCGAAGATTCTCTCTGAGACCGGCTGTTACTCCTATACGAACTCCGCCTCAATATTCTTCATTTTCATCGGTAAACAAAATTTATAACAATTATTATAATCACTAATACGTAGAGAAAGTTAAATCGGCTAGTATACTTAACTTTTTTCCGCGAGAGCTGCTATTACACGCAATTTCCTCGCAATAAAAACTAAAATATCAAAAGTAAGTAACAACAATAACGAAATGAAGAAAAATATTGATAAGCGATATAAAAAATTTAATCAGGTTTGTTTATTTCAACAAAATTATCTGAATTTTTTTATTACCACAATAAAAATCTAACAATTACTTTCAGGTCGCAGATGACAAATTTTGCCCGCCACCATACTCAACAGACCCGTACGAATTAGATAGTCCTCGCGAACCATTCATGGATCAGGAAAAATCTCCAGGTATTTCTGCTCCAATTGTAACATCTTTGGGCCGATTTTCGCTTCGTCCAGCTCAATTGGATACACCTCCGTACCAAAAGCCTCTTCCCGCAATACCCAGATGGAAAGCGGGGCTACTTCAACGCCAAACAAATCAAAGAAGTATGCGTTGTCGGACGAGGGCTTTTAGTTTAAGTGATGTCCAAACGAGTACTTCTACCCGACCGGCCAACATCAGTCCTCTCGCGTTGGATTCTTCCAAACCCATCACTATGGTCCAAAAAGATTACCTAAAGAAGGGACCGGGCAGATCCAACGCAACAGCCAATCAAAAAACCGTAACCATTTTGTCGCCTGCATCTCAGTCTTCCTTCGTAAGGGACAAACAGTACCTACCCCTGATAAGCGTCTCTTCCGATTCAACTGAAATATCCGGTGTCACTTCCGAATCCGAATCTTGCGATTATTCGCAGAGAGACAAACAATCCTCCGAAACGGAATCCATCAAGTCTTCAGATTTAACCGCACCTTTGATCCCCCTGTACGACGATGATCCAAAAGTAGAATCAGACAGAGAATCCCTGTCCCCGCACCACGGCAAGAAAAGGCCGGTGCACGTAAAAACCAAATCCGAGAGCGATTCCTCTGATTTGGAAAAGATCAACGACACGCGCAGTATTTTTAAGTCGCTAATCGAGGAAAAGAAACACAAGTGTGGAAGCGACGATGGCAATCGGAGTACAAGTGGCAGTTTCACGGAGGAATATAGGAGGGATTTTAAGGGAATGACTGAACACCCGGACTACGCGGATGCCGTGGCTTTGTCCAATCTTGACAGCCAGCAACCAAGGAGACATGCTTCGGTCGCAACAGTTAGAAGCTGGAGTCAAAGAGAATCATCGGAACCTTCGACGTCACGCGAGACGAATGACTGGAGGGATTTGATTGAAATTAAGATAGACGACGATAAAAGTGGTGTAGTTAAAGCAGCAGAAGGATCTACAGAGACTGATGAAACTGAATTAACGAATATTAAAGTGGAGAAATCGTAGATCTGATTATAGATTGTCTGTTATCTATTATTTATGTTAGGCTAGTGTTATATCAAAATTGTTGCTCCAAAGTTGTTCTTGATTTAATTGATCATGATTCTACAACGGTATTGGTAAATTGCATTGCAGAAAGTCTGCGTAAATTTGTATTTATTTTTTCGGAATACGGTCTCCGACTTTTGTGTGGTAATTTCTTAATTACATTCCAAAGTATTGCAATGTTTTACTCGTGTTATACCATACTGTTACTGTATAATATTGTAAAATAATGATTTCAATTAATTTTAATGCAACTTTTATATTAATATATATATATATATGTGTTAAAATAAATTTATTTTTGAAAATTAGAATTTTAACTTATGAACTTTAACATTAAATCCCAAGAATCTTAACCATTATTATACTTTCTTTTAAATGTATATAAGTTGTTGGTATTAGATAAGTTTTTCATATAGATTGAGAGAAAAAAAAACTTTATTTGTCAATTACTATAATAAAAATTAAATGTAAACTGTAAAAAAAAACACATAAACATAACAAAATTTTCTTTTGATCGTGAATCAGCGCATACTAGATTGAATATTATTGTCAATATATTCATAAATATATCAATATAGTGTTGAACACGATATTGATGATAACTTCCTATCGGTAAAACGGTTAT
Organism: Leptoteleia sp. ZL-2020; assembly: GCA_022817305.1. Classification (NCBI taxonomy): domain Eukaryota; kingdom Metazoa; phylum Arthropoda; class Insecta; order Hymenoptera; family Scelionidae; genus Leptoteleia; species Leptoteleia sp. ZL-2020. The sequence goes on along the minus strand of JABFPN010001780.1, from coordinate 13,243 downwards.
CTTTTTCGATACGTAAAAATTTGTACTACTTTCAACGTCAAATACCAAACTGTATTATTGACACTAGTCATGTATATTAAATGTTTATTAATTACAGTGTAACGATTACAAGATAAATATTGCACTACACGTTGCAATATTTAATCAAATATTTCTTGCCATTTTCGATTTTAACTCAACCATCGTTTTTGGTTACAAAGACACAAGGTTTTAATACAATGTCTTATATAAGACTAAAAGTGTTATCTTATTTATTTGTATTCTAATAATTCGCGATAAAAACTTGTATGTAAATATTATATTATATACAGATCTTAAATGTTATATGAAGCAATATGCATACTCTACGTATTGATGTGATGCATAAGACAAAGATGTAAATATGGTTACGATGTGTAAAAAAATCCAACATGTTAATAATCAGAATACTCTTTATATGAAATAATGTATAAAAGTTAAGAATCGTGTCAATCTATATTTAGAATCAAATTAATTGTATCAAGAATCAAATTTCACAAAAATGTTTTTTTCTTTGTTAATCTGACAACGTAAATATTTTTGTACCTATTATAATGTATTATTACGAATGTAGATAGAATACAGTATGTCAAGATAAATATCTAGTTTAATAAATGAACAGAGACTAAGATAGAAACGTAATATTTATATGTAAATTGAGCTTAATCAAGAAATTATAATTTCTTTCTTTTATTTCCTCTTGTTCTAATGAAAAGAATGAAATTCTTTTAAATATAATTTCTAAAGTAAGATTGAAATCATCATTTCATACCTCGGAGCATTCGTCAAGTCGAAATTAATTTTTTAACCGAGTAGTACATTTTTGTGTTGAAATTTATATAGCATTTTTTAAAGTTAATTAAATTTATAGGTTTCCATTAATACATTTAGATGTTAAAAAGTAGGGAGATAGGTGGTAACAAAATTTATTTACTGCAGAAATATTTTTAAGATAAAAAAATCTTTTACAACGTGAATCAAACAACTTAATTTTAACAAATCAACCTTTGCATAATTTCGTGAAGTAAAAAATGTTTCACGAAAATGGATTCACAATAAAAAGTTGTGTAACACAAGTACAATATATGAATTACTATTATAAAAAAATTACAAATACGAAACTGCTGTTTTTAGCAAAATACTTATTTGTTAAAATAGATTGACTTAATCTTTGTACCTATAGAAAAATTTTCTTATAACAATTTATTTACATGTATTTCGTAATTCGCCAGAGATCATTGAAGATTATTGGATAAATTCATTACAATTTTGATCATATGACTATATTTAAATATAGGAACATGATTGATGAAAATGACCTTCCTGAAACTGATTGCGAGTCTTCGATTAACAAACAGAATATCGTATGAAAATATATATCCTTATTTTACAAAGCTTTAAAGAGCATTACGTTTTCAAGTGGACGTTGATTCGTTCGGTGTCAACGAATTAGATGCAGGTTGTTGAGGAATGAAACTTAATACTTCATGGTAAACCAATTCTAAAAAAGAATAATTTTTTTGCTTAATACAATGTGTGATAAAATATCGTACTAGTATATTTTTCTTAAAATAACTAGAGAGGAAAACACTTCAATAATCTAGTTGTTGAATTAAAACTAACTACAAAAAAAAATTTTGATCTCAACTTTATTTTCAGTGTAAAATTGGTAAAATAAACAGAAAAATTAATTGCAAAAAAATTTTCAATTATAACATTAATTTTTTTTTCTAAACTTTCTTTTCTAAATTATATTTTAAAGACATAAAAAATACCTTTCCATTTTTCAACAGGCAATTCCATATCTTCAAAACTTTGGTCGTAAGCAGTTGAAACTGGTTCGTCTGTAGGATCTGCATACTGTGCTAAATAAGAATGAGACAGTGCCTCTTCTGCAGTGATCCTTTTTTCAGAATCCAATTCCAACATTTTTTCCAATAATTCAATCGCTATAAAGCCAAATGACAGTATCATAGTATTATAAATATACCTCGAATTTAAGGTTTACAATTAGAATATAAGAGCAATATCACAATTTATTCATTATAAATTTACCTAATGGATTTGCTCCCCAGAAAACATCCTTAAAGTTTTTCTTCTTAAGAGGCGGTAAACTTTGAATGTAATTTCTTGCCTGAAAAATATCAAAGAAGTAACATTTAACAAATTTATTTAAGTATTTCATTTATCTTTAATGATAAATAATTAAACATTTTATAATTTTTTCATAAAGAAGTAATTTTTTCCATTAAATTTTAGTTTATTCAAGTGCTATGTTATCAACATGAATTCGGGGGATTATTTTAGCAGTTTTCATACAATTTCGCATTTGATCTTTTTATTATCATTTTATTATTTAATCTTTTTTTCATGATTATCCCCTTGGAGAAAAAGTTTCTCCTGGAAAAATACTGTATTCTTGCCCGCAATTTATTTGATGACAACAATAAAATGGTATTATTTTGTTTCAAGGGCGCAAAGTAGTCAGGTGCAGCACAGCATTTAACGTGATTCTATAACAGGCCAAACATATTTTATCGCCTATGAATGATAAAGCTATTTTGCGCCCAATGATACGAAAAACAGGTGACTCGATAAAAAAGCAATTAATTAAATGAGCAACTTTTCTGATACAAAAAGTTTAAAAAAACTTACATAATTAATTAATAATAATAAACTTGAAAAAATAATGTAAATTGAAATTAACGATACATAAAATAATATTTACCTCTTGGCTTGTAATTTTGTTTAAAGTTTCTTCTGTAAGTGTACCACACAGTACAAGAACTCGCGTTAATTGATCAATGTCTACTCTGGGTTAAGGTTTCTCAATAAGCTCATTGCTTGCAAAAATTATAATTATGAAAATTTATTTGGCATCATTTGCAAATGTTATCAATAAAAGCAACAACACACAGTAAAAAAGCAAGTTAGTTGCAGGAAGAAAATTTATTTTTGTCATGATAAAAAGACCCCGTTTATGTAAAATGAAGATCATGCAATGTTTCAACATGCAAGATGAAAAAGTTATTCTCATCAAATGTTTTTCATTAGCTAATTTATTGAACTCAAATCTTATCCTTAAAATTGGTTGTCCGTTAATATTTTTTAAAAATAATTAACTAATTAATAGAAAAAGTATACTTCCAATTGTTATTTAAGAACAAAATTTATATTGAAAAAAAGAAAAAATGGAATTTATTCTGTCGATAAATAATTTTTTGCCATAGTAATTTATTATTTACTGATAAAATTGAAATAAATGTTTTTTTGGGTCACTTTCAATGCATGGAGCTTTCAATACAAACCATTGCAAAAGATAAAGGTTTTAAATGAAATAGCTTTCTAACTGAAATGAGATCATACTTACTGATTCAGATGAAATTTTCTTCATAAACTCGTCTCGTGGAGTGCCAAGAATTTCCATAATAAGATTCAATTGATGTATATCTATTTTCGCTAAGGTTTCAAAGAATCTGACGTTTACAGTTACTATGTCAATGATTATTCAAATTCAATATCAAGAATCATTATTCATCTCACGAAAATAAAATGGTTTTTTTTACCAAACACAAACCAAAAGCAGAAGAAATTCAAAAAAAAATAAAAACATAATTACCTTTTCGCTTTATTAATGCAACTCAATAGAAAAACAAAAATCCAAACACAATTCCACAATTAACAATAAACTCTTATTAGTTATTAATGAAAATGATTTAATAGAAATTATCTGAAATGAGACGAAGAGACCCACAGCAAAAATGTCTTTTATCTAAAAGTAATTTTAATTGCATATGAAAATGCAGTTTATGGGTTGAGTTTTTTTAATTTATTATTAAGAATGTTGCGTAATATTAAAAGCAAAACAAAAGCAGTAATAATTGTTAAAACTATTTGTTATCTGATTATATTATTATATATCCGATTATAATTTTGTCTGAAATAAATTGTGTAATTATCTTAAAATGTATGAGTTTATTAGTGAAAGTATAGAAAAATAAGCCAAATTATTTAGCATGTGTTGATAGAATATTTTGCGCACAGTAGAAGAAGCATTTAAGCTGTTTTAAAAATAAATTTAAAGCTGTTATAAATTAAATTAATTCATAATAATTAAGCCAACACATTGTGTAAAAGGATACGATCAGTCCCCGGAAAAAGTGTTCTGCCTGTCAATAATTCTGCCATTATACATCCGACTGACCATATATCAACTGCAATATACATCATTTATGGACACATTCAATTATTTTATACAACATAAATATAAAATAACAAAAATTAATTACACTCAGAGAAATGTAATAGTAATTGCTACTATATGTTATAATAACTCAAAGATGAATGTGCATTTATATTATTCCTTGCATGATATAGTAAAATTGATAAAAAATACCCCTTATGGAAATGAATAATGAAAAATGCTGAAAAGTCCCAATATTAGCAGGTTTTCAGTGTTTTTCAATATTTTTCAGCAAACCATTTCCACTAGGGAAACTTTTTAGAAATATCGTCGTGCTATATGTACAGGGAATAAAAATAATGAGAACTTAGAACTGATTTATGCTTTTCAAGATTAAAATTTAATTGAATTTAAAAGCGCTGACCTGTTTGATTGTAATGCATCCAGTTGAGCATTATTTCAGGTGCACGGTACCATCTGGTTGCGACATAACCAGTCATTTCATTCTCTGTTGGCCTGGCAAGTCCAAAATCAAGAATTTTCAGTTCACAATCCTCATTCACTGCTATATTTGATGGCTTTAGATCCTGAAATTATACATAGTAAGATATACGTAGTATTATTTACTCTGGTTCAAAGAACACAAAGTTTCGACCCCAAAAATTCGAACTTGAAACATTATGGAAAATTCAACCGAAATTTCGGATACGGTATATGAAATTTCATATAACATTGTTCTTGAAACATCAAAATTGTCCCTGGCAAAAAAATAATAGAGATTCACAGTGTCAGGAACAATTGTGATGATGAAAAAAAAATAAAAAGTAATTAATTCACTCACTCTATGAATAATCCCTGCCGAATGAATATATTTCAAGCCTCTGAGGATTTGATAAACCAAAAATTGAACGTGGTCATCGGATAATTTTTGTGTCCTGACAATATTATTCAAATCGGCGCCCATCAAATGAGTCACCAGATATCTGTAAATTAAAAGGAACGATTAGAAAATACTAAATTGCTTACTTTTAGATTTACCATTTATCGTGATACGTACAAGTGCTGAAAATCCTCTAAACAAGTAGATGGGTGGAAAACATCCAAAAGGCCGATAACCTGAATATGTAAATAAAATAATAATTTTGTTTATCTGTTTAAAAATATTTATGTGCTTTTAATTTTTTTGATATTTACATTTTCGTGATTCATATGCTTCAGCATACGAAGTTCTCGGTAAGTACGCTTTGCATGTATTGCCGATTGAAAAGGACGGGCTAATTTCTTTATTGCTACTTTCTGACCAGTTTTTGTATCTACTGCCGAACTGAAAAATTATATTACAATTAATAGTTGTATTTATATTAAACTTATATGTATTTACTTTATGTTTGCATAGTTTCTAAATGAAAATTTATTGAAAGAAACACTATATTGAGCAGATAACAAATTTTTAAACAAATTTTGAAGGGTCTATAATAAATTTTACTCGCACTAAAGGAAAAATCTTCTGAATAATTTAAATTATTATCAATTATAATAATCACTTGATTCAAAAATGTTAACTCCCTCGATGTAAAAAGGAAAGATTAGACATTTAAGTGCATCATATATAGTTATTAAACATTATAAATCAATAAACAGTACAAGTAATGCAAGTCAATACAATCTTAATCACAATGAAATATTTATCAAACACAATTTAATACTTGTTAACTGTTATCTAGAATAAATATAGCCATACAACTTTTTTAATTAAATATAGTACAATTTATAATTAGTACCAACTCATTATCCAACTATTAAAAGTATGAATTTGCTTATACTTGAAAACAACAATTATTTATAATTAATGTATCATTAGTCCTATTATGTTGTAATAAAATTTTAAAAATCTCAATTAATTTTAAATATAATCAATTAAAACCTTATATGATTCTAATAGTAATAGGATATTGATTCTAAGCAAAGTATATTTGAAAGTTTGTAAACACGAATGCAAATTGAAATATATCAATACTCTTTATTGAATAATCTTTTTGGAAAATATCGACTTCAAAATTCACCCAACTCGGTCACCAGTTAACACTTGCACACAAAACTTTATTTATAATAATCACTAAACCTTTGGTATTAATCATAAAACCCTGAATAAATTAAATGCATTATTTACACCTCTCCAATTCCTTTCTTTTGTTTATCTTCACATCTACCAATGGCAAGATAAAATCTACAAGAAGAAAGAAAGTGTATGCCACGATTTAATTTTAATTGTTAATTTTACAATTTCACTGCACTGAGAAAAATATAACAGAAAAAATTACATGTTTTAGTTGTGCTCCAAAACCGTCTTTTAGGAAAAATTAGTTTTTTAAAAGCAAAGACACTAGTTTCGTTAGTTTTCTTAACTTTGTTAACTTTGTTAATTTTGTCGTTTTTTTAAAAGCAAAGAAACTAGTTTTAAATGTTATATTTATAAATAAAACAGAAAATTTTCCTTTTAAAAAAACTGTAATTTTTACTGAAGTTTGGTCCCCTGAAGGACTCTTTTGTCCCTTAAATGGAACTCACCAGACTTGACCATAGGCGCCAGAACCAACAGGAGTGAGCATCTGATACCTCTCCGGTACTTCCCACTCGGTGCGGTTGATTTCAATTTTGTAAAACTGTGGCATTTTGTTCCCGGTAGTTGTTTCGTGGAGAAAAATTTGATCACGCGAAAAATCACAGACTACCGCGGACACACATTTGTTCTTTGCTGTCACGAGGAAATCATCTAAAAGCAAATCTGCGCAGATGTGGCGAACTTAGCAAATGACTCGACACCCACAGACTATAGACATAACACCTACACTCAAGGTTCGAGGCTGTGAATATCTTTTCCAAATTAGCCTAGCTGGGGATATAGTTGTGTAAGAGCCATAGCACGCAAAACACTTGTATTCACGCACACACACGCCAGCTCAGTCCATTCATCGATAGCGTCATAACGTCGGCTCTATTCGCTTCGATCCGAGTTTTTCCGTCAAGCACCTAATTGTCGCTGGCTTTATCAGCGCATAATATCATTTAAAGGGAACGGATTAATTATTCAAATAATAGTCAATTATAACAATTGTACCTGCCTTTTAAAATTATTAATGGAAGTTTCTTTTTTTTATTTTAAAGAGTATATGACGTGGAATCTAAAAATATTTATAAAATGTATTAAAGATATATTTATGTATGATCTTGAATGTATTAAAGATCCAACTGTAGTTATTTTTGTTAATTATATTATATATATATATATATAAATATATATATATATTAAAAGAAAAACATCCATTTTTTTGTAATTTTTGTAAAACAGAATTTTTTGGAAAAAGTAAAATTTTATATTGTAGTCAATGGGTTTTATATTAATACATTTTTATTTTAAACTTAATGTGATTTACATCTTTTGAATATATCAATTAATATTTATAAAACAACTTTAACATTTTCTCAATATACAAGTAATCTATTTAATATCTGCTATCAGGAAAAAATATGAGATAAGTTATAATTTTACTTGCAATTCGATGAAAAAAGATTCTGGGTGATAATATTAAATTAGTTTTTTTTTTTACTGAGAATAATTATTTATTAAAAATCTGTACGAAATAAATATATGTTGTACCGTAGGTTAAGCGTAGAAAAATAATTGTAACACGTATGATTAAATAACAAAATACATTTCACCACTTTCCAATATTGTATTCCTCCATACTTAATGGATCAGCTGAATTTTGCGACTGCAACAAATAATTTACGAATAAAATAAGATTTTTTTTGTAAAAATAAAACGAAATTAAGTAAGTATTAAAAGTTGATTACAAGCACAGATTTTAAATTGAACATTCAAATATTGACTTTTCATTTTAACGAAGCTATAATAGTGTATTATGCCGCAAAGACATAAAAAAACCATTATTAATGAGTTATTCAGTGTCTGTTCTGCATATGATATTTTTTGTAACAATTGTACCGAAAGAGTCCCTTCATTGATCTTTTTTACCATCGAAAGTTTTAAGGGAAATAATCATTACTTCCTTGCTAAGAGGTAAATAATAATAATTACCTCCCTGGTATTAAATTGACTACTTTTCCTTTGACATTCGTATTTGCCAATAATTCATATTACGAAATAAATTAGGATGCACTTTCTTCTCGTAAAATATTAGTAAACTTACATTAAAAACATCAGAAAGTTTTATATTATTAAAACGTGCCATTGGCTTAGTAAATTTCTTGATTGTAGTATTTCCAGTGGTAGTTTTTTCACTACCTCGTTTTTTCGCAGAGGTAACAGTAACATTCAAATCAGTTTTCAGTTTATTCTGTGACTCCCTCATCCCTCGTTGTTTTGAAACACATGGTATGTTAGCTTCATCATCGCTATCTTCTAAATTTATTTCAGTATCATCAGTTAAATTCACATATTCTGATCTTGATGAAGTATGAAGCATGTTTATAATCTAACAGAGACGCAAATGTAAAATTATATATTTTAAAATATTGTTTACATTGTTAAGATAGTGAATGTAACTGACAGCAGTTAGTTTATAATAAGTAGATGTAATATAGCTATTTATGCACTAAGGGAGATTCAAATAAAAATCCGTCCTCTTATGCGAAGTAATCGCACGAGATGTGGACTTTCATGAATCTCCCTTGATACATACAAAATTTTTCGTCACTCGGGGAATGAGAATTGTATGAATATAGAGTTTTTACAAATAAAATAATGAATTACTTCTTTCGCGTGTTCTTCCTCGTCTTCCATTCTTGATGTACAAAATTTGTCGATCTTTTTTATAATTTCATCATACTTTAAAACATTTGATGACATCAGATGATTAATTGTTTTCTTAATTTCAAAACTGCAAACATTAATTGCTCATTTAATAAATGTAAAATAAGTTTACATATTTATTAGAAATATCTTTCTTAATTCATTAAAGATGTATTACGTGTTAACATTGAGCCCCTTAAAGTACAAGTCGTGTAACCTTCCCTTGTGGAAATGAATGATGAAAAATGCTGAAAAGTCCCAATTTGAACAGGTTTTCAGTGTTTTTCAACATTTTCCAGCAATTTTCAGCAAAGCATTTCCACTAGAGTTGACTTTTGTTTTTTTGTTAATTAATGTTAGAATTATGTTCAGCAAGTAGTGATCTGTAAATGACACAAACTCCTAATTTGCATGGAAACTGTGTAAATAGTAGCACAAATTTACCATTGTACTGGGATTGTGTACAGCAGTCCTGGTAAATATTAAAAATCTCAAAACAACAATAATGTTCGTTACATTACTTGCGATTAAAGGGTTTAATTAATTTAACACTTGTTTAAGTAATATTAAAATTAACATACTTAATTACAGCATCAATCGCTTTATCATCTTTTTTTTCCACAAACTGATTTAAAGCGTGGTTAAATCCTTTAATAGAAATAACTCGTAACTTCTCTCGATTACCAGGCTTTGATAAGTATTCACTCAGTCTTTGTTGAACTGTCAAGTACCATTCTTCCTATAAAATTTTTTAGATGGATTATATATTACAACTGCATTATTATCATTAGTAAAGAAGTCGATGTATAAAAAGTTTAATCTAAAAGAAGTAAAGTGACTTCTTCTATAACTTTGTATTAAGGACATACTTCGTCCCCTGTTCCAATCCAAGCATCATCTTCTTCATCAAAATAACTCGATTTATTGCGCCTTGATTTTTTCCAAGTCAACATTTCCATGGCATTAGCGATTTGATCACAATATCGCCGAGATAATCTATTAAAATTATAAAATAAATTGTTACGCAATACTTTTAAATTAGCTACATTTGATTGACGAAATGAGTATTATAAAGAAATCTAACTCTCATAGTAAATTTAAATACATAGCAATGTGTTAATGTTATATATTTTCAATTTATTTATTAGTTCCCTTAGCAGTTTCTCTCTTTTGCATTGATAAAAGCTCTTACTTTATAGTATCACATAGATCGTATTCATCTTCATATATAACCTTCAACTTTATTAGCGGCATTTTTGGTTGATATTTGTGACCTAAGAATTGATAATTAATTAAATCAAAATTATTTTAGTATTAGTTTGAACAGTGAATTTAATTATTTTAATTAGCACCAAGTTTAAACAGTAATTAATCTCTGTACAAAAATTCAGCAGTTCTATTATAAATTAGGAATAATTTATTATATAATTATCTATTGGTATTTAATTAATCATTTTTTTTAGTTAAAATGTTTTATCTAATAAAAAAAATTAATATCATTCTATAATTAAGATTTTTACTGTAATACAAAGTAACAAACCTGTGAGTTGCTCTTCAGTTTGTGGAATAAGATTCACGTTAATGTGATTTTCCAAAAATTGAAATACTTGTTCTGATCTAGGATATCTTCTTATTATGTTGTGTTCCTTCAATTTAATTTCATGGAAAACAAAAGGTCTAACAGTTTTTAATTTAATTGACTGCCAATTCATCGTTGTTTCTTTAATTTGTACAATACCAATGTGTTTTTCCTTAGCCTCTGCTGCAGTTAACATTGTGGCTATAGTGCTCCCTAAAATAATTCATCAAACATTACAAGAAAATATTAGCAGAATTGTTTATAAATGTATTTCTTTCAAGTCATATAAACCTAATTACAATTATTATTCCATTGAAGGTTTATATTATTAAATAAAAAATAAATAAATAATAATGTTTTACCTGGTTGAGAAATACAATAATTTTTTTCAGGAACCCTTGTTGGAGTAATTAAACACTCATGTTCATGACCCCATACGATAAAATTAAACCAATCAGGAAAAGCATCATCCTTAATACATTTTGTACTTTTATTTCGAGCTTGATGGATCATAAGTAAATTAAAAGTTTTTTCAAATACTCCATTTGATTTGGGATTGCGAAATGAAATCTATGTATGAAATATAGTCTTCTTTATTATTTATATAACAGAACACTCTGTAAATTTACAGGTGTGCATATCAAGATTTTAATAAGAAAGCTTGTCCAGCTTAATAAATAATAATTGTTAATCTAAATGAATAACTCATAGATTATAATTGCTAAAAAATTATAAATTATGAGAACTTTGCATAGTTCTGAATTTCAGTCATATAATTTTGAAAAATATTAGCTTTAATATTGTAAAAGCTTTACCTTATTATCATTGAATAAAGAAACAATTCGTTGTTCATGAATATGTCCTAAGCCATATAAAGCCAATACAGTTTCACCTTTCTTCAAAAGTATTGGGTTTACTTCTAAAGCTTCTGAATTTCTAGCACCAAAGTAGTTGATTAAGCCAGACATAGAAAGAATATTTAATGGATCAACATCCCCATGTACTAAATTATAAAAGATAAATTTGTAGAACAATTATAAATTTAACAGCATATTACTGAAAATAGTCTAGCTTAAATATATAAAGAAAAATAAATTGAAAATTTTAATTTTAGATACACTACTCTTTCCTATAATCATCCTTCCCATACTCATTGCTTCCCCAATATCAATTACTATGAGAGCTTTCCAATCTCGACTGGGATGATTGTAGGGAAGTATAGTGTATACTCATATTTATAATGTTGTTTGCTTTAATATAATAAGTGTAACATTATTAAGATATTTACAAGATTGATCTTGATTTCCAGAAATGCAAAAAACTGGAATTTGTACATTGAAGTTTGGATCTTCAAAGTTAAAACTTGTTTTTGATAAATCTTCAGTTTCTTCTGTGTCTCTTAGTACTTGTATTTTTAAGTCTCTAATAAAATACATAAAATTTAATTAATAATCCAATTTAATATATAAAATAAAAAGTAGTGAGTATATAAATTAACTAATTAAGGTGATACTCCAAGCATAGGTAGTGCCCTGCAGTATTGGCTTTGATGTTTTTGAGTATAACAATGAAATGGATCATAATTTTGTAATATAATGACCAGGCAGCTATTCTACAATGTTAGGAGAGTATTGTAAATTATAACAATGTGTGTTTTGACGAAAAACAACAAAAAGTGGATGTGAACTGGTTCATATACGAAATGTTAATAAAAAATTCTAATTCACACTGCTTTTCATCAGTCTTTTTCAACAATTATGTTTATATAGGCAGTACTTTTCTCCCGGTGCTAAAGAATGGCAATCTGGTCATTATTTTACAAAATAATTATTACTATTATTTTAAATTAAAAAGGACACTAACACCATGACAGCAGACCTTGAACATCACCTTAAATAGGAAAACAAGATGATTCTTTTAACCTGGAATTTATATTTATATATTTTGAAAAATATGCACCAATCGTCTGTAAGTACGACAAGTTTAAAATCTCACATAGGAGTTGTATCATACTGTGCTATTTTGCATAAACTACTTAAGATTTATTTTGAGAATTTTAATCATTCTTCTTAATGTTACATCAGATGGAAAGCTGTCATTCATTATTATTAAAGATATAGTAATAAAATTGTATTTTCATCACTCGGGGAAGAAAACGCCATTTTCCTCCCTAGGGAGTTTTGAAAAAATTGCATTTCTCATTCCCTCGTAATGAAATAGTATATTATGCATCAAGGGCAGAGTGACAGCAATTGAATGCCCGGATCGAAGAACAAGACTTGCGCTCGAACGTCCGGCAAAATGTTTTCCAACTCGTGGGATTTTCTTGAAAATTCAAAATGGCTCGAATTCAATTTTAAAAATTAACATCATATTAAGAATATAAAAATGCATATTTTATCAATTTAAACTTTTTTATCCCTGCAATAATAAACAAAGCAAAAATTAAAAACACGTTTTTTTTTGAAAATTTTTCAAGCAATATTCAATGTTTTTTAAAACTAAAATCGCAATAGTTCGATGAGTTTTGAATGAAATTGATTGATTCTTCTTCTAATCGACTTGAAATACATTAGCGAAGCTAATGATGACAAGAAAGTATGTTAAAAACATTATTTTGTTTACAATAATTTAATGTAAATAAAAATCT
>JABFPN010001779.1:0-26406 GCA_022817305.1 Leptoteleia sp. ZL-2020 | reverse complement strand
TGTCATATTTATAGATAAAACCGAAAATTTTCCTGTTAAAAAACGGTAATTTTTATCAAAAGACGGACATGTGGCTCAAATACAGTTAAAAACAGTAATTTTTTCTGTTATATTTTTCTCAGTGTATTATATTTAATTCTTTGTTCAAAATTTAAGACCTTTACACTCAGAAAAAGTATAGCAATATTAATCATATGCATAGTTAATTGTCGTGATTACTATAACATTTTAGTTCCAGTTATCCGGTTTTTAGTTGAAATGACCGTAATATGGTTAATTCAATCAGAATTCTTCTTATCACAAAAATTAATCAGATGACTTTTTTCTCAATATAGTTCAGGCTCAATCTCACTAGTTATTAGCTAAATATTTTTCTCAGAGTATGTAAAATATGCAAGTCCCTATACAACACGGCGCACATGGTGCTCGTGTTTTTTTACTATTATTATTATTATTTTTTTTGTTACCAAACTCATGTACACCGCATTTTTATTAGGCTACTTTTTGTCGGACCCGATTTCATATTTCACGGCGCATCGAGCGAGCAAAAATACGTGTTTGCGCGTTCAATAAAAACAGATACTGCATAAACAAGATGAATAACCGCCGCGCAGAATCATATTTTTGTATATTCGATTATTTTTCACCGGGGTGTCCCGTCAAACATCGAGAGCCGACACTTACTTTGTTTGATCGCCGCGCAAGGAAGGATGTTAAGATTGCGTTAACTATGAAAACATCCGAAGAATTTGGTAGACCGTGTTGACGAGACGCTCGAGAGTCGGATACTACATTTACGTTCGAAGCCAAACACGCGATGCCTTCAAATTCCGCAAAAGTCTTTGCCGTGATTCAAAATACTTTTTCGGACGCGTCAACCGGGATATTCGTATTAGGCACGTGAATCTCTTGATATAACGCGGAGCATAGCAAACATCGACGAGCTGAAGCGAGTTCTTAATGTGGATAAAAAATTATGATAAATTGAAACGAATTTGTTGTAACATTTGACGGCGAGCGAGCGTCCGAAAAATGGGACAAGCATAATGAAAACAAAATGTTCGCAAGCAAATTGCATATTCAAATAAGCTTTCTATATTCAAATAAATAATTATATATTCAAACAAATAATCTACATTCAAATCAACTTTGAAAAGTAAGCCCAGCGGAAGCTTGAACAAATGACTTCACGTTCATTCCAAACGCTTCATTTTATTGCGATCGCAGAGCAAACTTAGGGCCATTCCATGACCCTACGTTTCATGGAATCCTGGTCAGACGATCTGGTACCTTACTACCCAACTACTACGAACAATCGAATCCATCCCATTAGACCCTAACAAAGAATTTTGCAAACATTTACGATCATTTTTTGCAATTTTGAAAGGGGTTAAAAGAAAAATTTGAATCGTACGTAATACATCGTTCGACAAAAAATGAGTTCTCGTGCACGCTTTATATACAATTGTATGACAGTTATGCGGTATCATGCGCGATATGCAATGTCAGCGCATTCAACGTCGCGTGTCACGCCCTGTCAAAAATGCTGCTGCGTTTCCTCAAATGTTGCCCGTTATTTTGTTTCGACGAACTTTGGAAAGTAGATGAAAAACGATGCACTGCAGCGGCTAGCCGTTCTTGCCAGCAGTCACGTTTGCGGCAATTGCCCGGGAACAAATGGAACGGCTTCTTCGTAACCGCAAGCCGTAAATCCGTATGTAGTATCGGCCAACTCGTATCGAAAGTTAATAATTAGCCGTAACACAGTATGTGCGGTGTGTTTCTTCTTTTGAATTTGTCGATCGGAGACGGTTCCTTGCCACTAAAACTGACGCTACAAGCTACTCGCAGATACCAAGACTAAATCCTGCAATTGTCCTTTTTCCGTGTAAAATTGTACCAGCAACCCATTATGCTACTTTATATTTCAAGTTAGTCAGTTGTATTTCGCGATATTTTACTTCCTGTTTGCACATTTTTAAGTAATGGCACCAAAATTTTCCAAGTGATTGGCTCCATTTAGTTTCTTCGGGTATTATCGCAAGCTTTTTGTGGTCGATCGGTGAGGATCGTGCTTTGTTTTAACAAAACATATGATTCACTTTAAAATCATTTATCAACTGTCGGATCCGTAACATTTCACACATACTCAACAATATATAACCATCGAACATGATATTCTATTGTTTGCATACAAGCGTTCCGTTTTCTCGTGCAGCACAATAAATTTAAAGGCGATCTTCGCGGTAATTTTTAACGATTTTCCACTACAGTGTACTTTTAATAGTAATAAAGGTAAACTTGATTTACGAGGCAACTGGTTTTAATTCCGCAAAAATGAAATAACACACTAATTATTTAAAATGAATTTTAACTACAGTCAAGCGCAATTTCTAATGAAATTATTAGTTAATCTATTACTTTTAATGCAGTTAATTAAAACTTCAAAACTAAGTCCTGGTTCAATGGAGTTGCGAATTTATAAAGTTGTTTAAGGTAATCATCAAATACAAAAGTCCAGTTTGACTGACTTATATAATTTTAAAATATTAAGTTATAAATATATACTATTATAGAATTATTAATTCCATAAATTTAATAAATTTGATTAGTTAACTTAATGCTTCAGTAATGGTGTAAACACTTTATTTAATTTAATTTCAATAAAGACATAGTTGAGTTATACAGTGAATTACTTTAATATGTCAATAAATTTAATCACCGTTAGTAAAATCCATTTCATTTCAAATAAAAATTACGAATTTATTCAAGCTGAATTAATTTTATTCATTGCAATTACATTTTTTGCCCCCATAGTGCAAAAGCTCAGTTTTATTAAATTGCTTATATTATTCACTTTTGACCTTAGCAGTTTAATTATTTTTTTAACAGTATTTAGACATCGATTTTTATGCTGAGGTCGAAAATATTACACCTATATGAAATTTATATAATTGCTTTTCCCTCAAATAAAGTTAAAAAGAAAAAAAGAATCGCATTACTCGCGTGTATTAAATAATAATCCAATAAAATATTTCCATCGCGAGCAATTTTTACACAGTTGTGTATCTTTTAAAAATACGACTTTTTCATAAATTACGGTATGACAAAAGACAATCATATGGAAATCATGCAATTCCAACAATTTCTCGATAAAATAGTTTTATAAAGTGTGACAAATGTTATCTCCAGCTGAACGTTACAAATTTTCCGGATAAGTCAACTGCTTTGTCCGCTTGAAACAAAGAGATATTACCACCAGAAAAGTTTTAATTAGTATTTTATTAAAATTCCACCGATTTTATGAAAAGTATCATTAATCAAATCTACGGTACAAAGGCAGCAATATCATTGCTCCCTCCCTCCCTCCCATTCTATCTCTCTCTATTTTCATCTTTTTTATTCCATTACTTAACAATTCGAGCGAACATTGTGATCGACTTTTCGCAAAGAGCATCAGGTGCTGCTTGAACGTTTACGAAGACGAATACACGTCAACTTTAACAAGGCCAACAACAACAACAACAACAACAACAACAATTGGAACTGCAATGGGGGATTTTAAATGCTCCAAATTTATCGACCCATTGGCATCTCGTGCCATTATTTATTGGCGGAACGGCAGTTAGTAGCCCCGAGCGCTGGCAGCCAGCGATAAAGCTCTAGCGTGGATCAGGAACAGGTCATGAAAGATAGGGGCGAAACGAGGGGTGCAAGGATGCAAAAGGAGTAGGATGCATGTGAGCGTCCTTACGCCAGGTTGAGCGCAATTTGACCCGTCCCACTCCGCTCTCTCAAAGGCATCTTCCCTCATCGCATTGCTCGCCCGTCAGTTTTGCATACTTTGTAGAAACGTCTTTTACTCCTTCATTTTCCCTTCAACCTATCTTATTCAAGTTTTTTCCTTTCTTTCCTTTTTTTTCACATCAATTCTAACTCCATCCCTTCTTTGTCTTTTCCAAGAATTTTTCCCCCTTCATTGCCCATCTTTCGTCTCCCTCATTTGCCGTCTCTTTTTCGTTTCTATCCTATCCTCTTTTTTTTTCCTTTCCTCCTTTTTCACTTTTTATTCTTCTTTTTTTCTTTTTTTTTTTTTTTCTTTTTTTCCTCATTGCTGTGCTTCTTTTTGATCCCAAACGAGTCGACATACTTTCGGGATTTCGTCAAACGTGCACGCTAACAAAAGACACGTAACGAACCGTCGGGAGATTGGAAAGGAATTTGGAAGAAGTTCCATTTCGAGTTAAGTCGCAATTAAAATAATAACTTCGAGTCGGCGGAACTTCGCGATTGTTGGAAATTACGCTTTTCTCGTTACGAGCGCTTTCAAACTGCTGCTCCTATTGTTGTTCAGCTGTCGTTGTTATTATATTATTTTGAAACAGCGCCGAGTGACCGATGGAATTAAAGTATTGCTTTATGTCCGCCGCGTTACAGTTGATGGCTGATGAAATTTCCAGTTGCGCATTTTATTTCTTGTAAGCGATGATATCGCGCTATAAGTGCACAAAAAAAAAATGGTCCAACAAAAACCACTGCACATTCGGGCTTTGAGATAATATTGCTCGAGTAAGAGATTAGATTTGACTTTCCCCGCTTTAAATCAAAGGACTTTGGGAAAATTTAGATCTCTGATTACATAAGATGACTCGTATGAAAAGAACATACGTTAGTTAGAAATTATAAAGTAATTCTTCATTATATATCATATGAAATGATACGAGATATCTTCATTTAGAAACTGGCCATATCTGACTTTATTAACAACGAAAGCCATATATATATAATTTATGGCAATTTCTCCGGAATTACTGGAAATTACTGTGTGAAGATTTTAATTGCACTTGAAGCCAACTACTTGGAGAAGAGATGTTTTTGAAAAGCTAGCACCTTGAAAGTTTCGTGGCAATGACTGGTAGATGAGTTACTATTGCACTTGATACTGAAAATAGCGAATGATCCTGCTAAAGTGGAAGAGAACGAACAGGGATTTGGAGTTGGAATGGCGGCAAAAAGAAAATGACGACCGAATGAGCAAAGAAAAAGTTTAATGACGAGCTTCGGGATCTAAGACTTCAAAAATCGCTCTTATTCAATTTTGATAGTCGTAGAAATATATAAACTGTTAAGCTACGGGCAAACCAGAAAGCACAAATACTACTTTTAACAATTTAATATAAAATTATATGCAGCAACCAATAATAGGGTATGCTTATGTTATTAAATTAAATAAAATATCTTCGACAATTTTTCTCAAATTTAATTAAAAGCGTTCAATAATCTAGTGGATTATTGAAATATTTATTAAAATGGCATTCAATTTAAAACGGCATGAATTTCATTGCGGACGAGAAATGTAAAGTATAATTTAAAATAGAACAGATTAGTTTTAACTGTATCGCGGAAAAGTTTAAATTTAATCAAATTTCATCGAAGCAGACACATCTTGTAACGTACTGATTAAACCTAAGTCCGTTCGGATCTGTTTAGATGTAATAAAATAAACTTTTCTCTGCATTCAATTTAATTAAATGCCATTCGTTAAATCAATTACTATTTCGTAAACCAGGTTCCATTCTTGATTCCCAAATAAGTGGCTCATTCCAAATAAATTTAATCTATTCATTTAACTTATTACGAAGTGTCGTAAATATATCTATTTGTATAATCTGTGACTTAATACTCATTTGCCTGATTATGTCAAGGAATTAAGCATGTTCGTTCGTATCCCTATACTCTAATTAAATTAATTATTTTTTTTTTAATTAAAAAATTCTCAATCCAAGTAATTTAATATTTATAGAAGAAGGTATTTTTATTCCGAAATGCAACGAGCTTTAATGCAATTAGCGTATATAAAATTCTATAACGCCGAACACTTAATTACGTCAAATAAATACAATTAGCTTTTCCTTCAAGTATTCTCGAAAAACTTCCCGCGCGTTCCATCAGCATTATTTTTTGATTAAAAAAGTTTTTTCTTCAGTTTTGAACAATCTACTTCAATTTTGACAAAACAAATGCTATAAATAAATGAAAATTGCAAAAAAGAAAATAAAAATTAAAAATAATAAATAAAACGAAAAACACATTGTCGAGTTCATTCGAGGGCATATCGACGTTGAGTACTTCGATTTAAAACAACCCTTTAACGCATTACAAACAAAAATAATAATGTAATTTCCCTAAAAGACTTCTTCTAACACTACGTTCAATTGCCTGAAAACAAAAATCTTACACCGTGAAATAAAACGCTGGGTGATTCCAGATTTTTTTTTTTTTGCCGCAAATGACTTGCAGTTAATCAAACGCAACTCCTCCATCGCCACGTTCATTGGCTGGGAATAATGTATGGCGGTAAATTTTTGTATCGATACATCGAAGACTCGGTTACCGTGTCACATTTATCCCTTTACGACATTATGAAATCGTCGACCAGTATTCTGCCTCCAGGTACCCCGGAAGACTATTTCACGGCAGGTACGTATACAAGGCCATCATCCGTGGTACACGACGTTGTTCCGGGCTTTATAAGACAACACGTGCGCATAAGTGGGCGCATCAGGCAAGTATTACGCTATTCGTGGAAGCGCTATATGTTTCGATGCCACTCGACGGTGACCTCAAAGTTTCCTTTGAGTAGGGCAGATGAGATTGCTCGAGATTTGAATAAACAAAAAAAAAGAAAGAAAGAAAAAGAAAAAAGAAGAAGGAAAAAAGAGCAAAATAAAACAAAGAAGGTGGAAGAGAAGATGATAGAAGGATGAAAAGTTGGGAAAGTCTTGGGTGGCCAACAAAAATGACATTACGTCGTTGGCTGGCGAACGCGCATTACAAGCCATGTCAATGGCTTGCCAATCGAGACCTTTTACGTGAAAACGTACTCGGGCGCGGCTTACAAAGATTAATGACCCCGCGCGGGTACGCGAGCCATCGTTAATAATATTTTTTGCCCGCGTGTCCGTGAAAGCTCGCGCGCCTTCCTCGCGATGAAAAACGCGACCAAGTCGAACGACTGACACCTAGACCGACCGACGTCGATTACGTTACTGAAGAAATTAAAAAAATCCGAGAAGCGATTAGGAGTTCGGAAGTCGGTTTCCTCGCATGTGTTTAGTTTTTAACGTTTGAGGGAGGCCGCGCAATTTCGCCGCGTAATGCGATCATTACGGCCAGAAATTTAGTTGGAGAGTACTCAGCTTGCGCCAAACCGAGCATGTAATCGGTACGCCTACTATCACGTATTCAGAATAACCAGTCATTGATTTGAACGCTTAATACTGGTTAACGCAACTGTCGAATTTTCTTTATTCAATTGTAGAAGTTAAAAAATAATTAGTTGTCTTTATTAGTTGCTGATTTGCGAGATATGATAGCCCCAACAGGATTATCCTTCGGATGGCTAAAATCTGGCTTCCCTATCAAATGTTTATCAATAGAAAATATAGCTTTGCTGA
This sequence comes from Leptoteleia sp. ZL-2020, assembly GCA_022817305.1. NCBI lineage: Eukaryota > Metazoa > Arthropoda > Insecta > Hymenoptera > Scelionidae > Leptoteleia > Leptoteleia sp. ZL-2020. The sequence goes on along the minus strand of JABFPN010001779.1, from coordinate 18,949 downwards.
TATGCTTTAGAATCTGACCGCCATATAAGCAGGCATCTACACTTGAAGAAGAAACTTTTATAAATGAAAATAAAGTTGATGTTTAGAAACTGTGTAAATCAACTTATCAGTTCTGTGCTACGAACTGGAAATATGAATGTTCATTTTATCAAAAAAAAAAAAAAAAATAAATTTTCACTGTCTCACTTCACGTCCTCGTATTGTCAAATTTCAATTTCAATAATTAAAATAAAAGTTTAATTAAGCATTTAAAATTTTGGTTTGACTTGGAATTCTAAATGACAATTATATTTTCAATTTGTATTTCAATCGGGTTAAAAACCTGAGATTTGCAAGTCGACAATCTAATTTTCTCAGTTTCCATTAATTTGATTTTACTTCATTTACAGTTCTAGGACACTTAATTTATTTAACATATTCAATTACATTAAATTATTTACTAACGAAAAAGTAACTAACCCAATTGTGCCTCAAATTAATACTTGGCTCTATGAAATTTTAGTATGTTACCTTTTGAAAAAGGACTTTATATGAAATTTCATGCTCCTCAAAGGATATTTAAGATGAGTCTGTTTTCCTTTGTCGCATTTAACATCAGTTTATAACGTATAACAAATATTATATAATATAATATAATATAATACAATATAATTTTGAATTTAATATACAAATTTTCTTCTTTTTTTAATTATCTATTTGCAAATTAGAAGTGACGCAAAAATTATAGTGTTTATGGAATAAACAGGTCAAGACTGTGCGTATAATTTTTTATAACTTTATATATCACGGCAGCGTAACACGTGAGTTCAATTCGCAATTACGTCTGACGGATTTTTGATCGCGAAGCATGTGATATTACAAATATTACATTTTTCAAGATTCCCGTATCTCTGCCATATAATTTTATGATTCTCAGCACTTTACTTTTGGTTGGGTTTCATTAATAATTTATTATCAAATCCTTCACAAAAATCATCAAGCCAACGAATACTTCGAATAGTCAGTCGTTTTACCGCAGTAAAATCGAGCACTCAAAATGCTTTAATTTTTCTCTGCTTTACTCCGTGTACTCGCGAACGTGCCACACCGTTTCTTTTACTGAAGAGAGTTGAAATTTATCACGCATACTCGCGTTTCTTTACGTTTTCTGAAGTGTGAGTTAGTTTTTCGATATTGTGCGTTTTGAAACATTAATTTTCAATCGAAAGTTTTGATGAATGAAAATGTATAGAGAAAAAAACTGTATAAACATTGAAAAATGAAGTTAAATTATATTTCTGTTTTATTTAAAAAAAAATATAATACTTTCATGCGTAAAATTTGCACAACATTTTTTTTGAAACTTTTATCATTAATTATTTTAAATTGACTTAAGAACGAAAGAAATCAATATTAATTTTGATTCAAATCGTATTAATTAAATTGAATTCAGCCGAACAAATATTACATTTCAAATGGGTTATAGATAAAAGTTAAATAATTCAAACTTGTTTTAACTCGCTAGTATTCTGAATATATAATTACTTTTGGACAATATAGTCCACTTGGCGAATTAGACATTTTTATTATTTTAAAGCTTCTTTTGTCTTCCATATTTCATCTTTCACATCCATTTTCACCCATTACCAGCGCATTTTTGGCATTTCAACTTAAAATAGTTCTTCTTTTGAGATCAAGTGCTGAAATAATGTACGTGGACTGTGTTTAAAAGTCCCCATTTCAACTCCTCGTTGTACAATTTTATACTTAGACGCAATACAAATCATCAGTCAGTTTACTCAAATAAAAATGAACCGTTCAGGAAATATAAATCCAACATTATTAATATTTAATATTACATTATATCATAGTACACACTAATTGTCCTATTTAATTTAATTTTCATTCCCGGAGGTGTATAAATCTATTCAAAAGAATGAAAAAAATCTTTTCTAAAGCCATTTTATTGAAACTAATTTTCTTGTAAATTTTGATTTGATTGCTTAGCAAAAAAGCACAAACATTATTTCCACCGTTGCCTCAACAATACACCAAGTTATAAAACAATATAAATCCAATGAACGATTTTGCAGAATGTAATTTATTAGATGAAACGAAACAGTAGTAATCGGATAAGTAAATTTCATTGCAAGCACATCACTTTCAAACCATTTTTAATTATTATTTCAGCTAATGAATCGCACGTTTCATAAAATATTAACAATAAAGTGCCATAACCGTTCCTCTAAAAATTACTTGCGTAATTTTTAGCTAGCTTTTAAGCTCGCATTAAATCGTACAAGAAGCAAGTATAACGATCCCATAACCAAACTTTAAAAAAAGTTGCTGCATAAAAACAGATTTATAGACAACAATGGAGTAATTAAGAATTATATCTTATATTTACGTAGAACAAACTGCACTATTTTAATATACGCTTTCGAATAACACTTGTAATAAACACAGATAACAATTTATCCATTAGAATGAAATTCCCGCGAGTAAGTGGTAAGCGCCGGGTGGACTCAAATTTTTCGCATGCTCATTTCATATTATAACGCAATGGGTAGGAACGTCATTAACGGGAGTAATAATCTTTCGTTCGGTGTAAAACTGTACAATGAAGTCGTAAGAACATTTTACAAATAAAGTGCTACGTTTCTGTACATTAAAATACAAGTTGAAAGCGTTAATACGGTTACACTTAGCGGAACCGGCAACGTTTTCGGCTTTACAAAAGGGAGAGAGAGAGAGAAAGAGCGAGACGACAAACTCTCCTTGCGTTGAAATGAACAATTAAACTTTTGACTGATTCGGTGTATTAATTTCTCATGTAAATGAAACGTCTGTTTACTTCAGTCCGGTATTGGTATTAGTAACAAAGTATTATCTTTATTCAACGTATGAATTTAAAGCGAAACGAGTTAAGTAGTTTATCATAACATTAGACGCATTACATTTCTCATCGAATGTTAACATTATTCTCTTTTATTTCAATTTACATTTATTGACATATTTCCGGAATTAGAATGACTTTATCAATCAATTACATCGTCCTAATTGACCAGTCATAAAGAATATCATTTCTATTATTAATATTCATCCAGAGTAAACTAACACTTACAACAACTTCACAACAATTTCCACCACCGTAATACCAATCTCTTTAACTTCATACGCCTAACTTTAAACCCCCCCCCCCTCCCACATAAAAAAAACCAAGCATCCACCTCGAACAAAGCCATTCCTCGCTTTCGCAACGTTATAAAAACTGATCCGAAATGATATTCACCAACCGAGTGCAAAATCGAACTTCTACGACGCGGCGCTTCCATAAATATAAATTAATACCCGGTAATCCGGTCCGCGGATACCCGGGGGCTTATTTATCGCCGCGAGCCGTCGGCACGGTCCTTCGCGATCGTCCTTTTAATTACGCCCCTCTTATAATGGAATGGTAGCCGACACGCGCGTGGTCCGATACTCCCCCCTCCCCGCCCCTTCCGCGTAAACACGTCCCTGTCGGTGTGTGAAAAAAGTGGCACACGGCCGCGCCGACTACGCGGGTCCTCGCGCCCATAAATATAACAGCGCCGTAATCTTCGGCAGCGCTTTTTCATAAGTGGATAATAATACTAAGGGGGGGGGGGGAGGACGCGCGCGTGCGATGCGCGCGTCATTTTGATATGTTTTGAGGAATGCCGCAGCGGCATCGTTAGGGAAGACGCCGCGTGTCGTTGGCCTTTATCGATTTGCGGGGCCGCGCCGCGCGGGCTAAAAAACAAGCGCACGCCCCGGTGTACGTACGAATCGCAGCCGCACACACGCCCGTTTAATGCTAAACGACGGCCGCCGACGGCATTACGAATTCATGGCCTCGTGTCGCTGGTCAACTGCTGCGCCGAGAATGCAAGGAGATTTTTGCCCCCCCCCCCCCCGCGAAGCGGCAGCGCTTTGTCGTAAAGTACGGGGGGGGGGCGCGACGGGGGGAGGGGGGGGGGACCGACGGCAACCAGGGCCGCTGTGATACGTGACCGACATTAAGGCCACCGCCACCTTCAATGCGCCGGATTCCGGGCGTATCAAATTCTGCTCATCTCCCGTTTGGCACGTACTAAACCATAATATTCGAGGCAAAGTAAATACCCCGGGCGTACGCGCGGTCATCGATTGTTTAGAGCACAATGATACTCCCCCCCCCTCCCTCCCCCCCGGCCCGACGCCAACCGCGTCCACTGAATCAGTCGCAAATTGGACAATGGCCGAATGTTGGTGGCGGGCAAAAACCTAAGACGAATGGCGGCGCCCTTTGGGCCCGCCACCTTAGCGCGCCGACCATTTCGTCACTTTGCGTGCCCACCCTTCAAAGTTTTGCGCGAGCGGCGCAAAAAAGAAAGCAATGCGCGCGGGGCTTGAATATTCAGAGGCCAAGATGCCCCGCGCCGTCCGAGTGAAGAATGGACGCGCGCGGCTTTGGTGCTGTGCTTTGTGCGCAACAAACGTTTTTTATACGCTCAACGCTTGTAATCCAGACAAACCTTTTTTCGCCCTAGACTTCCTACCAATAGTGTGTAAGGTTTGTTTGAGTTTGCATGATAATGACGTGTGGGCGAGCATTAATATAGTTATTGCGGTTAAATATTGATCGGTAAATTTGTTGAATCCGATATCTGTTAATCGAGTTAATTAGGGAAGTTTTGTAAATTGAATAATTCTGGAAGTTATTGTAAATTGATTGTTGAGCGCATTCGGCAGGATCGTTTCTGATGTAAAGTAATGATTTAATATATTTATCGAATTTTGGGAAGATTTAATGAATATGGTGAATTATGTTGACTTTGTCAATTCAATGATTGTCGTCGAAATTTTAGAATCCTTTCTCATAGATAATTCAGTGATGAAATGTAATAACAATAGTCCATTATTTCTGTAATTGATTTTGTTGCAGGGAGGTTGATTAAAATATCATTTCATAAATTTTAATTAGATGTTAACATTAGCACGTAATGGTACGATTTTTCGTTTAAATTTATGATATAAGTTTGTTTTTTTTCTTTAGCAAAGTTACGTTTCTTAATGAAACAAAAGTACTCAACCTCATTTAGTGCTGTACTATGCCTAAGAACGAACCGAAAATGCGAGCGGTAAATTTATTAAAATTTCAAAACAGTAACAAAGGAAAAAGAATTAATTTATTTTTATAACTAAACGCGCAAAATGATTCCTGCGTTTTCTGCAATGAATAATTCTTAAATACAAACTTGAATGAATGAAAATAATATTGCATTCTGTATATATGTTCCTTAAATAAATAAATAAATTATTTGCTCATCATTTTGTTTGCTTTTAACTTTTACTTTAACATTTTTATGTTATATTATTGTAAAATTGATCTTTACATTTTAGTCAATAATTGTCATTCTTTAACGTATTTCAATGCATTCAAATGCGACATTTTTTTCATTCGATGTTATTGTTTTCTTGTAATAAATAACAAGTAATTTTTTTCATTGATGTTAAAAAAGGAAATTGTTTTTGGTCAGTACATTGTTTCCGTTGTTTGTAAAATATTTTCAATTCATTTGGAACTAAATGTAAATTTTTTTACAAATAAAAAACCATACTTTTCATTAACAAAAATTAGTTTACTTAAAACAAATAACAACAGAAATCTTACTATGAATTTTTAAGTTAAACAAAAATTTCAAATAATTTGGATTAAAATATATACTGTGTCTCAGTATTCTTTTAGTATAAAGTGACTTCATTTTACGATGCAGCTACAAACGTTTACTTATCAACCTTTTGGCGATTCATTCGAATTTCGTTAAGGTGAAATGTGACTCGATTTGCAACTCAATTCGCGCCATTGTGGAAATTCATTTATGTTAGCAATTTCGCATAATATTATTCACTTAAATGAATTGCAAATCTCATATTTAACATTAAATATAAAAAAAATCGCACAGTGAACCATCATGTTAACGTACATATTATTTGTTACAATATGTAACAATATAATACCGTATTAAAGAACAAAAAACAGCAAATGAAATTAATTTTAGCTAATTTTTCAAAATAGTTTCTATTGAAATTCATGTTTGAGTGTCTAGTGATAAAATAAAAGTGTTGAATTATTTTTAGTGAAAGCAGCAAATTTCAAGCACGCTATGTTGAAATATCTTACGCTGAATCTTTGGTGTTCAAACATTTTGAGAGAATACTGCAGTGTTACAGGTCTTCATCTTAAAAGTGGTGCTCTAATGCACTATGTCAAAGCATCCTGTATCGAAATACCAATCTTGAAATGTTCATGTTGGGAAACTCGACTGCATTTTTATTTATTTTTCCTTCTTAAACTCATCCATATATTTCTCCTTGCATTCCCGGTTTCAAAGAGTGCACTTCGAAAACGGTTAGTCGTTTATTAATTAAAAATTACCGTCAGCCCAGTACATATTTTGCGGCAAATAAGTATTGAAATTTCACAAAGTGGCAACATTTGCATGTCACTATTGGTTCTGCTCTTTTCCGATTGTCAGTACTGGCATAATACTGACTTTTCTACTTATTATAAATAAATTCTGAATAAGATCTAAGCATTGTTTAATATAATTTTTATAGAACATCCTGAAATTATACTTTTTTATTCTAAAAGTATCGTAAAATACTTGAATGTTCATCTTAAAGAAAATTTCTGAAATATTCAGAGCTAAGAAAGATGCGTTTCAACGTTATTTTATTAAATGTTGTAATACATATTGTAACACTTCGAAGATGGTTTATAAATATTGTAATATAATATAAACTGAAAACAATATATGCATGATACAGGAACATATGTATATATCTATCTTCAGTTACAATGCACGGTTAGAATGCCAATGAGTATATATAATATACTTTTGAAAATTATACGAACATGCGAATACAGTTGCCCTTATAAGTATTATATTGTCATTAAAATAAATTAGTAATTATTTATTTCTTTTTTTACATCCAAGCTGATTAAACATAAACTGTTTTAATATTTTCTATCATAAATATTGAAAATAAAACTGAAAAGGTGTCGAATTTATGGCATTCTTATGAAAACCAAATATTACGGCTCGTATAAACGTTATGACATAAATCTATTGAAAATTTATGGAATATCGATATGTTAAATTCAAATAAAATTTGAAATTACATTATGTCGCAATTAAATGGAGCCTGTATAAATGCTACCGTATCAACGACCAATTTTCACAATAAAATGAGGAGTGGTTTATTAGTGCTTTAATACTTGATGCAATGAGCCAGATTACCTAATTATTCATGTAATCGTTCAAATAATCAATGGATTTTATTTAGACAGTGAACAGTGCACTGTATAGAAAAATAGTTGCATGAAAATTTAATTAGTTAAAATTTTGCTTGCCTACAGTTATAGTGCCTTGTTTAATATATAATACATTAAACGAAGAAAATTCAACACGAAATATCGAATTGGAAAAAATTCGTTTTTTCTACAAAGAGGAAAATTGTATATTGGAAAGTATTTTTAAATTTAATTTAAGTTTTTCGAAGAAATCTAACAGAAATTTCTGATTTTCTTTTCAAATGCACAATTTATTATGAACAAATTTTCAAAGTTATCAAAAGAAAGCACCATTTTCAATACAAGCTTTTACGAAAGTGAACAAAACAAGTCGGTTTATTATTGAATAAGTTCCCCTGATTATATACATATATAATAACTTTTGATTATTCGAATCGTAAATTCAGTCAAACTTATTAGTAAGCAACTAAACAATTTTAGTTAGGTGGACTAAGCAAATTTCTCTGAGTGCATGTGTTCCTGAAAGTGTAATTTCATCCTACATTACGTAATACCTTGTAGAAAGACAGGTAATTTGTGTTCTGAAATCATCGCTTTACATGACAACCCTTCAACGTGCAACGATATCAAGACCAAGCTGGGCGATGAGAATGAGTAAACAATGCCATAATACACGAATAATATTTATGCAACATTAAAATAACAGAAACAACGAAATATAAGGTTTCAAACAATTTCAAGTGGTATTTCTGGCATAGTATTTTGTTAAATTTGATATAAATTAATTTATTTTCTAAATGAAAGTCTACCTGTATTCTAATTTTAAAGCATTTTCTATAACTTTTTAAACAATTTAATTACACTAAAATTTTGCATAGGCAAATTTAAATAATGATGATTAATTATATTTAATTAATTAACTGAACAATCTAATTAATTTAGATTTTCACTGAAATCCTTCCGTATTTGTTGAAATTAAATTTTACTTAATTACTACTGAAACAAAAATAAAGCATAATATTGTATTAATTATAAATTAATGGCTTCAATTGCGTTTCGAAACTAAGTTAACGTTATTGTCGGAGTAATTTTACGGGCTTCAATTTATTTTATTTACCCAATTGAATTGTTTTGGAAATCTTATGCATGTAAACTATGGAAATATGTTCATGTATATGTATATTATGTATTTTCCACATATATATATATATATAAAGTAAAACTTTACAAGGTTATTTCAGTTGAATGTACATATCTGTCTATTTAATATTCAAACCAAACTAGTATACCAAATTATTATAAAAATTTACTGAAAATTCATGCTACTTTATTAAATTTCATTCCCAGAAAATAAATAAATATAATTCAAATATCCGTGTAATACTAAATTTAATCCACATTAAATACTCAGCTGAGTATATTCAAAGATCCAATTAACTAATAGGGTGTACGATTATTTTTACACGTTTGTCCATTTAAATTATTAGCAATTACATTTACAAAGAAGTCAATTTAAATTGAAAGGAATTATTTACTTCGCATTTTAGGCATAGGGCGAATTAAAACTCTATTTTGCAGGGATTATTGGATCATTCCGGGCAATTCTTTATTATGATGCTTAGCATTCATTGGGGTAGTTAACTTTATAAGTACCACGAAAGTGCAGCTCGTGACAGATAGGAATAAATTATTAAAACTCACAGCATCTTTTATAAGATAAGTATTACCTTTTAGTGCCAAGTTATGGTCGTACTTGAAAAGTACTAAGATTTTTTTATAGATGAATCCTTCCTTCGTATAAAAGCAAGGTAAGAAAATTGTACAACAGTCAAAGTTGATAACATTAAAAGAAGAAGTGTTACAACTATACGACTGAAGCGTACGAAGAAATATAATACACGTAAGTAAAAAAGGGTTACGTAAGAACCAGAAATCTAACGTAAGTGTAATATTATGAAGAGAAGACTTACTTTCTTTTTAATTAACTGTCGTACAGTTTTTGACGCTTAAAATTTTTACCTTTTTCTTATTACGCGTGTAATATTAAATCATAAATAAATTTATTGCTTCTTTTAAAAGGAAATTCATCTTTCACGTGATCAAATTAACCACTTTTAATCATAATATTGAAAGCGACAATAATTTTTGCATAATATAAATTTCTTTATCAAGTACTCAATTAGTACAGTTAATAGACTTCCGAACTAACTGAACCACATGGAATATTTAATCATGAAATACAGGTATTGTAAAATATAATTATTCATTTAATTTGGAACTTATGGTTTTATTAAAAATTAAATTACACGGTTAATTTTAGCGAATATCATGAAATAAGCAAAATGAATGACTTTTAAAGCTTTATGTCGAAACTATCTAGGTGGCAATAAAAAAATTATATAAAATAATAAATATCAACTTTGGTGATGTTAAACCCTACATTGTAGAACCATATAAAATATTTATGTCTAAGATTTCAAACTAGATTAAACAGATTTGTCTGAAGGAAATTTGCGAAAACAAGCAGGGCTTATGAATTACTTTTTTATGGAATAAAAATCTTAACACAGGAGCTAAAGTACATTATTTTAAATTCGACAAAAAAATGATAAAACCTCTCTTTCATCCAGTTTAACGAAAGTGAATCCTACCACTTCGAAGACCGTCGCCCCCTTTCGAAAGAAATCCCACTGAAGCTAAATGTAACTTGATTTGATTAGATTTTGCCGACGAAAAAAGGTAAAGACATATCAAATTTTTGTTGAAATATTTAAAGAACTGGCATTTATGCTAAAAAGTTAAAGTAAAATATAATAATAGGATATTTACATATAAATAGAAATTGTTAACTAAGTAAGAAACAGTCAAGCACGCACTGCACAATATTGTATTATATTCAATTAACTTTTAAATGTTTTCTTTAATAACCGAATTAATACATGACATATTACATGGTTATTAATAATGTACGTTCTTTATCAATTTCCCCATTATTTCGCGCAGATTTCTAATTAAAGGAAAACACCAATTACTTAATTTATTTGATTTAACCAAGTAAAATACATTTTATCAATACGTGGATGTATTTCTGCACAACTTGGTATTCTAAAAAGCTTTTGAGCACGTTTGAAGTTGAATATGGTTTCGAAAATTTAAAATCCACTATTACCACGAAATACCGACGTATTCGTAATTATTCGTGTATTTATTATTATTATATAAAAGCTATTATTAATGTGAATTATTATCAAATATTTACACTAAATTATCAAAACAAATATTATATTTTTACGGTCATTTTCTGTGGATAATACATTTTAGCTAGTATAATTATAATAACAAGAATAATTCCAATCATATTTAATTGGAACAATTCAATTTATTGGAACAAATTGTGAATTTCTTTGAAAATGCGCCAGCACGTCAGAGATAAATGGTAGTATAAATGGCCTAGTAATGCTTTTCAAATATTGACTCTAATTCATTGACAACAGCACTCACTACAGATGATTAGAAATTACTTTAATTAAATATGTACGTACGTTTAACACACTAATGTTAATGCATTAATAATTTCAAGTAACACATTTCTTTTATTCTCTTCCAAAGAGAAAAAAAATTATACGCGAAAGAAATTTAACGACCGTAAATAATTCAACTTGTGTATAAATAGTTCATCGTCGTTTAATCACGCGTGAAGAAAAAAAATTGCAAACAAAAATTATACTTGCAATATAAATGTACATAATTATGATAATTATTAAAAGTAATTTGTTTTCCAAGCTTTCCATATTTAATAGTTCTCGGTCATTTCATATGTACATTTTTCACGTTTATCAATTTAAAAAGACCTGCTGTAAAATGAATATACAAATAAACTGAAACGTTATTTAATGTTTAACTGCAACACCAAATGTACACATGAATGGCCATTATGAAATTCAACGTAAAAATGGAAGTAAATGGTAATGGAAAATGTAAATATGTATTTCAATATATTCGACAAACGGGCAGCAATATCAATTTCAACCTCAAAGTTGCATTTATAATTAGAAATAATATTTGACATTCATGTATTAACTGTACAAAGTTCAGATTTTTTTATACAGAATAGAAGAAATAAACATATTTTTAAATGATATATGTGCATGTAGGAAAACCGACGGCCTGTCAAAATCTTGATATGATATCAATCTGTTATACAATATTATCCTTTAAGACGGATATACATAGTTAAAAACAGTAATTTTTCCTGTCATATTTTTCTCAGTGTATAATTGTCAAGTAATGTACATTTCAACACAACAATTCGTCAAGTTATTCACCATATATTTTAGAGAATTGGACAATATGATATACTCATTAGCTTATTTGGATGTTATCTATACAGAAAAACTAATGATCTGCTAATCTTGATAAACGTGCTAAATATTGAAACTTGGTCAATATTGGCGAACGATCTTTGGCGCTCAGTTTTGATTCAGTGTTAACCCAATCATCGAAATTTCACTGGTTTAAATTTGAGCAAATTTTGCTACTGTTATGGGTCAAAATTTATCACGAACTTAGGTCATGCTTGTTACGAAGACTTTTCAAAGCTTGGTACAAGCTTTGACTAAACTTGCTATTAACATATATTCATTGTAGAGTCAAACCAATATTGGCGACCAAACATCGGCCAATCTTGACCAACTTTGGGCTACGCTTGACTCGTTTGTATATTTCTACATGAGTAATTAATGAACTGTCTTCTATTTTTTAAATTCAATAATTGTCACGCCTCAAAATTCATTACAAAATTATATTTGAACGAAAGCATCGCTGTTATATTCGCTGTTCCATGATAAATTTCAACTTCTTAATCAGCAATGATTTCAAGTGATTAGTCAGAGCCGTTATTATTAATATCCATCAGGTTTGCTCGTCAACTAGTTACAATGCATCGATAATAAAACCCGTTAAGCAGATACATCGACGATAACTCTCTAATTATCAATTCATTTTCGACTAATCGATCACAGCCCTCGATCGTATTAAATATCAATGACATTCGCATTAATGGCACGTTATCGATACTCGTTTAATCGCCCCGGAGAATAATAAGAGATCGTAATTTTAACCGCGAATATCGACAAAACAAACTTATTAAACGGGATTCAATAAATTGCCAATTGTAATTGTTATAATTGATAATACGTAAAATTTTAAAATCCGACTATGCCGAGAAAAATATTAAGCTAATCATATAATAATATGAAATCATGAAAATTCTATATAGAAACAAAATAGAAGACCTATCCAATTGGTTCCCGCGGGGAAAACTAGGGGAAACGTCTGGATGTTTATATGGAAGTGAACTGGACAACATCTGGAAATAAGTGCTGGATAAGAAGCATTTCCAAAGATATGTCCAGACGAATTGTAAAATTTATATATATAGAATACTTTAATCATTCGTATGAATCTTTCTGGGAAATGCTCTTGATTCATTATATTTCCAGACGTTCTCCAGGTCGCTTCCAGATAAACATCCAAATGTTTATCCCCAGGTAATATGCAGAATTTTTCTACGCGGGTTGGCTTGATTGAAGCATCGAATCATTTTTGCGTCAAAGTCAACAATTTTAATGCACAATGCATAATTATAAGTTTAATTAACTCTTTAAGTTGGTAACTATTGACGAACTTTCTAATTCAACGCCCCCCCCCCCCACCCCCGTCCATTACACCTGAGATGTGTGCGTTTAGTTGCTTTACATGGATAACGCAGCAAGCCTCTCGCACTTGGCAATCTCTTCAAATAATAACACCATAAAACTTAAAGAAATGTCGTTGCTAAGGGTAACATATCATTTCACGCGTGCTTTCTAAAGTCGTAAAAAGTTTGCACTTGTGTTGTTGAATTGCAAAAATGTATACATGCAGCTAAAGTAAACCTCCATTTCACTTTGTGTACGATGTTATCACTTTTCTCAATATTCATAAGACAGTATGAGTACATAACTTTTCATGAATCGCAAATAAACCGAGAAATAAAATGTAACTCAAGGGGACGATAACATTCAGTGAACGTTAATGTTAGGTTTTCGTTCAAACAAGACCTATCAATTTTGCTTGCTATTCTATTCTGTGTCTATTTCGGAGATTTATAATATTAAGGGTTCGCAACCATTTTTATGGTCGGTTTCAAACCAAATTGCTTTGTCCTGGGAAGAAAAAAAAAGGAAAAAAAAACTATTGATATGTTTTAATGTGAAGGTAGTTAACGATCATTTTAATGTTATTTGGATTGTCGAATGGTTCAGTGAAACTGTTATTACAGATTATACAAACAAATAGAATTATTGACTTTTACTTAATGAAAATCAATAGCTAGTAAATAAGAAAATGTTCAATAGATCGGTTAGCAAAAAACCATTTCAAATATAGTATTCAAACTACTTAACAAAAAAAACAAGGTAACTGGAACTAAAACTTTATAGACATCAAGAAAATAAACCATGTATACGGTTCATATTACTATTAAAATATATTTTCTGTGAGTGAATAATCAACGAAATATTATAGCAATAATTACTTTGTCGATGTTTCATTAAATTTATATCTCAAATAGTATTTTGCTCCTAATATATTGATCTTATTGTCACTCATTTTAGATTTAATAATTTCTTTTTAAGACTATACATAATCTTTTCGAATTTCTATTGAAGAACAGTGTAAATTATGAGGGTCGGTAAATATTTGGGCTTGAAAAGAATATATCTCACTAGCTGCGTTCGCTATAATGCTAAGCGTTCACATGCAACTTTATACGTAACAAAGTATCTACGTCATTTTATCAAATACAGTCTCGATGATTTGAAAATATTCTCTCTGTATTTTAAAGCATTGATTTATGTAAATAAAAGAATATCGATTTTTCCAAATCATCTCCTTAAATCAAATACACGTGGACACTGCCTTTGTTTTTGAAATAAAAGATTTTTTTTTTTTAGTATTGAAGTTTAAACGTTTAAAGTTTAATAAAAAATCATTCTTATTTACATGTTGTTGAATTGTATTATATATTAAAATAGGAAGCTTATTATAATTCTCGAAATGTAACTCGAGATATTTAACTGCAGTTTACACTCTATATAACATGTTTCATTAAAATTTCTGTTGAATTAGTTTAATGACAAGTTCTATGTAACGCTTCAACTTACTTTTGTTTACTAATAATATTCAATAACCACCTTACGGTGTAATTTTCAGTCCGTGTATTAAATCGTCTTAACAAGAATTTCGTGTGCGCATTAAAGAGAAATTTTAATTCCTTTAACGCGGTACCATGCTATCGCAATTAACATAAATATTGACTGCAAATTGCTTTTATTATATATTTATATTATTTTGCAAGTACAAACGGTAACGAAATTTTGATTAAGCACTCACATTTTAATAGTAGTTTGGTAACACCAGTCAAGTTAAATCTAATATTTTCCAATGCAAATATTTTTGAAACTATAGAGGATCGCTGCGAAAGTTCGGTGAGCGTAAGTGACCGCTCGAGAAAAAAGATCATATGAAATTGCGCGTGAAATTATATTATGAAAAAGTTTAAATGTATTCAAGAAATTAATGGATTCTCGGCAACAATTTAGTCACTTTTTGCAGCACTCGTTCCACGAAAATAGAACTTAATTTATAAAGTTGAACGAGTTAAAGCCTTAAACTCAATACCAATCGCTTTACAAAAAATAATTTCAAAATATATATATTTCATAACAATATATACATATACACTGAGCAAAAATGTTTTAATCCGATTTAATAATTTTGTTTAAATTTAACTACAAATGTAACTTTGTTTATTCATCAAAATATTTGGTAGGCTCGAAAACAAAATTATTTAATTGAGTTCATACAGATCCGCGTCACATTTAAAAAAAAAACACCACGTTTAATTTAATTCCGGGAAAGATTTTGGGTTATCACGTTCTTCACTGAATTTACAGATACTTTGAACCTATCATATCTTGTTACTGAAATACATTTTGACTCTTCCTGTCTTACAACGATCTATTGAATCATACTGTTACCGTACAAGTCAGATATTTGTTCACCTATTTTATTTCCGAATGTCTTTTCCGTGATGCCCCTTGTTTCATGATTATTCCCAGTTATCCCTATTTTACAAGAATATTCCAACATTGTTCCATATCGCAGAGCTTTGCGTAATTAATTCACGTTACACTTAAAATCACAGTTTCAACATATTATCGAATCAACGTGCTTTCCCATCTGTACTTTAAATGATCCTCTTTAGCAATGATATTTTCAGTTACTATATTTATAAACGGAACTTTCAAGACGTCCCCGGGATTATGTCCTGATTTATCCCATTTTGCCGCGCTACTCCTCGAGTTATCCCGGTACTTGATAAGACCCGCCGATGCAACGGTACCGTTCAAAGCAAAATCTGCACACTTGGCGAAACTGTTTGCCCCTCGTTGTCCTCTCGGAATAAGCGCACCTCAAATCCATCGCAACGCTCATAAATGTCCCATCCCCCGCCCCCCTCCATCGTTCGTGTATTTTTCCATGCAAGTACCCACTTCCCGACATTGAAAATAAATATCGGCGATCGTCTTTAAAAGACTCCTTGTCGTTTTAACGGTCTAACAATATTTATTTTGTCTCTCATTCGCGACTACATCCGGATTTCCAACGAGTGTTTTTAAATCGCTTTTCTTTGACAAAACTCCTGTGTAACAAGAAATCCGCGCAACTTGTACCCACGGTTCAACGATTCTTTGGTGGTGACGCGAGGCCATAAATTCGTTATAGTTAGATACACCAATGAAAGTTGTGCGTCGTTGTAACCGAATCTACGCCGCGAGTTGGGAAAGACGGCGTGGGCTTGTATTCGTATAAATTGCTCTTATCTGCGGGACATAAAATGTGTATAAAAGCATAGCGAGCAGTGCAAATATTCGTACCATGTGATCTTTTAAGTACCGCCGGTGCTTTTCTCCCGGTAACACGGGTAAGGGGGGTAGGGGGCGAGAGGGGGGTCGGATGGAGAAAAAGAAGAAGATGAAGAAAAAAAAGAAGAAAAAAAAAGGAGTGGAGAAAGGCGAGGCACCGGCTCGCGAATGAAGCATTCGAAAAATGCTTATTTTTCACGTCCCCTTTTTACGGCGGCTCGCGAAGGCGAAAGACGTTTACGTCTAATTCCGGCCTTTTCCCCTTTTCTTCGCGAGCTCTCAATGAGGTAATAATAACGCGATAGTTTCAAAAAGACGTAGCAACAACGTTTTTACGGTTACTAATTTTCTTATGAATGTTGCTTTTCAATAAAAGTTATATCGTGTTTCTCAACCGTTACGGCTTTGCGAGACGTAAAAAAAAATAAAATGCAACTCGGGGAAACAAGTGCACAGTTAATGCCCCGCATTAAAGGGAAAAACTCTTACAACGACGCGAAGTCAGTTAGAACGACGACGTTTACTCTAATGGAAACCAGGTCACACATTTTGAAGATATCAAACTGTTAAGTGGTAAGGAAGCTCGTAAAGTCCGGCTACGTTCTTCGATTTTCAACAAATTAAACAAGGCCAGCCCGCCAATTAAAACGATATTCGGTCCCCACTAACTCCATTATAATCATCGACTTTCCAATTCGATTGTAACCCACAGTAGTGCACACGTTCAATGCAAATTTTATGATAATTGTAACAAAATAAGTACACCGAGAGTAATTATTGAAATATTTTATGACTCGAGGATAAGTTTGCATCTATAGTATTCCTTGTAATACTAAAAATTATTAAAAAAAAAAAAATAAATAACCGCGTCTTTACCGCGACTAAGAAATATGAGTCTTAAATCTGAGAAAAATGTCTGGATGTTATCTGGAAATGATCTGGGGAACGTTCGAAAATAAACTGGCCCAGAAGCCTTTCCCAGAATATGTCCAGGCGAACAGTAATCCGGAAAATAATTCGATAATATCTGACTAATGTGTGGCAGACAAAATCCAGATTTTACACAGAAATTTCAACCAGATGCTATCCAAATATTCTTCAACTATTATCCAATTATTTCCGAGATTACAATTCGTCTGGATATATCCTTGGAAACGCTTTTTGGTCAGCTTATTTCCAGACGTTCTCCAGACCATTTCCACACATTCTTTCCAGATTATTTCCAGGCAATATCCAGACAAATTTCTCCCCGAGGGATATCACATTACAAGGAATACGTCATTTGCACACGTATCCCTTTATTATTACATAAAATATAGTAGCAATTAATAAACAAACTTTTCTCAGTATCCGCGTTCGATCGACAGTCGAGGAAAATGAAAACAGGCGAAAAATAAATGACGATTAAGTCATCGTCCCATGCGCCCTCCGTCAACATCCATAATATTGATCCCTCAATTAATTAGCGGGACATCGATTTCGTTCCATCACCTCCATCCCCCCCGAGGCACGTTAAAGCAATCTTCGCGCGGAGTTTAAATATGCAAGAAGTTTCGCCAAGTCAACGTTGGTAAACTGAGAGAAGTGGTGGCGTTTCCGCCGCCTTTAAAAGGATTGCGCCGCGGCAAATCACGCGGCCCGGAAACCGTCGTATTAATAATGTCACTGCGGCGCACCGAATCCAGTTGTTTAATTGCGCGAGCGATAGCCCCTCGGCTGTAAATAGAGATGTTTCACTCGGCAGTCTGCGGCCTAATTGAGTGTAATACGATCAAGGCGTCAGAAGATCTCCTCCGCGTAATCTGGCCGCGTATATAGGTTGTGGGGCGCGCGGAATTGCGGATGGTCGCACGCGAGTTAGTCAACACGCGTGGCATCCGTGATTCCGGCGCCCAGGACGAATTATCGGCATTATGCTTCGCTCCACAGATCCATCACTTCCATTAGTTTCCCTCGTCCTCCTTAATGATTCACGCTATGTGACTGGCGGAACGTTCCCCACGGCCGACCCCTGGCGTCACTTCGTTGCGAAACTTAGACGTTACCTTTTAACGGCAAATTGAGCCGTTTTATCAATTATGATGGATTCGCCCCCGTTCGTATTTCACGCCGTCGCCCTCCCCCCCCCCTCCCAGTTCGCCGTCCCCATTCCCTGATAAGCGCTTGCTTTTCGAGGATTAAACGATTCGAGGAATTAACGTAAGTCTGACGAGTTAATGTGCAAATAAATGCTGCGATACTTGTTTCGGATGTTTATTCATCGCACGGTTGCGAGTCGTTAAGTGGCAAAGTTGAACGATTGGAAATGCGCGTTCCAAGTTTATTAAAAGTTTTGATTGGAATAACGAAAGGGAATAAGGGGCCGCATTCTCGTAGTTTTATAATCAAATAACTGTGTTTGAAGTAGAAGAGGTTTCCGTTTTGTTTGATAATAAGAAACGGGGAATGATTTTTTTTTTAAATAGTTAAAGTAATCATTTGTGTACGTGAACTTTCATTAACAATTTGTTAATTCCAGAAACTTTTTATAAACAAAAACTTGGATGGTCAATGTACACTCACAAAACTGTCTATTTAAGAGTAATAGAATCTTCTTATATTAAATAGGGATTCCATTCAATATATGGACAAAACTAAATTCTATTTATAATAAGAATACATTATTCTTACAAAGCATATA
>JABFPN010001778.1:0-26406 GCA_022817305.1 Leptoteleia sp. ZL-2020 | reverse complement strand
TCAGTTATTAATGGTTACACAGCGAACCGGATATAGGAACATTTCCGCTGAAAACGGGGAAGAAATTTCGCTGAAAATGGGAGCACGTTGAAAATGGGAAGGCTGAAACTGGGAGCGTCGAGTGTATTAAATTATTTAATGAAAATAAATTAAAATACCTTAATTGTATGACTAAAGCACTGCAATATCATCTTAAATATAAATTTTATATAATATACATGTCTATAAAATATTAATTGAATAATAATTTTACTGATATTAATTAATACTTTTTATTTTTATTATAGTATTATTTTGTGAATATAATACCTTTGGTTATCAAATTATATTATTTTTCTAAAGCTATGATAAATTTGGAACTTAAATCATTAAATAAATATGAATCAATAAATTTGTTAATGTATTAAAAATTGTACTAACAGTTATACATTTTGGATCAGTTATGTGAACAAAACAGTTCATAATGTACTAAGGCTCTTGCTTGCCGAATACATGCAACCGTACACTCAATAGCATTCATTAATCAATAAAGGCACAATTTACACATATTCTGATGCTGCATTACGTGATATAAATAAAATGTAAAATTATATATCAAAACAGAATGGATTCACAGTCGAAATGTTTCAGGTAATACTTGATCTTGTATAATCAAATAGTTTGTTAAGTTCACACATATAAAGGCACAGAAAAAGTACAATGGCATACATAGGGTCAGTAGGGGTAATTGTGACAGTGGAGTATTTGTGACAGAGCAAAGTTTTGCCATTAAAAATTTAATTTTTATTTTTTATATACATGGAATTATAAATATTCATGTATCCTTTATCTGAAGAAATAATTTCAACATATTATGAACATGACAAACTTATGAAAATATAATGTGAATTTGAGAGTGTATAAAACTTTCAATATGAAAGTTCTCATGCTTTATTTCAAAGTCTGTTTTACAATATTTTTTATGAAAATATTTCAATTTTTTTCATTTGCGTTCTTTCTAAGATAGCCTTTCAATATTCTTCATGCATAAAAGTAATATTAAAATATTTTTATCCATTTTAATTAAACATCACATTTACCCCATATAATATGATATTCATGAGGTAATTGTGACACAGAAATATACAAAATAAAGCTCACACTATCACGGTGAATTCTGCCAGTAGTGATAGTAGTAGCTTCCAATTTCTATGGAACAGTTAATTTTGTCAGCAGTTCAGCAATCTAATCAACCAAAATCAATAAGAAAAAGAATTGATGAGGCTGAGATAATAACTAAAGAATAATATTTAACTAAGTTAAAAACTATGAATACTGAAAAATTAAAGGCTAAAAAAGAAAATGTCACACTAAACACAATAAGAAAACGTGGAAAAACCCAAAGAAAGAAAACATTTAATTACACACTAAAATAGCTTACAAATTAAAAATTAGTTATGTTATGCAACAAATGTGATTCCCTGCGATACTAAATAAATTATTTAAAATAATAATACAAATATTTATATTTGTAATGCTAAAATTGAATAAAAATATTTTACAAATATTTTTTATTATTCCTTATCAATATATTTATTTATGACCACTTAAAAATGATAGAAACAGCTTTGTCACAATTCCCCCTTATAACTGTCACATTTACCCCACAATATGGGGTAATCGTAACAAAAAAAAATGATTAAGTGTATCTGTTACATATTTATTGCTTACAAATTGTAAGTCTAAATAATATTTTAACTCAAAATGTAAAGGCTTCAAGTAATATTTTGCAATCAAAATTATATATAAAATACGACAATAAATTATAGATACCATATGATACAGGTTAACTTTCATTTTTTGTGTCACATTTACCCCCATTGACCCTATATGCGTCGCATTAAATTTTCACGACGCAGATTATTTTAAAAATAATATTTCAAATTCGGAAAATTCTTTTTGAAACCTTTGAAATGCGTCAGCTAGGTGAATTCTCAACGATACTTATCTGAAAAAATATGTTTCACTTAATTACAAATCTATGTTTAGTAAATTTACAATAATTACATCGCATTCAAACTTACTTCTGATAAAATAACCCAATTTACACTTTCACTGTGAACCGTTAAGCGTATTGCCGCAATTTTTCCTAGTAATTTATCTACAGTTCCACTAGCAATGCCCAAGGCATCAAATTCACCTGTTAAGAATGTGTTCAGTAAAAATTTAATTCATTTTTATTTAACTGAAAATAAAAAAATCAAGAACTTAAGTAAAAAAAAGTGAAACCATACCAACAATTATGTAACCGTCTTCAGTTACATTGTTATTATTTCTATTCACATTAGCTGCATTTTCTGGTAAAATTTCAACAGTTGTATTGTAAAATTTATCTAAAGGATGTTCCAGATTACCACTTTTAAATAAGTACTTCTTTACAAAAATAGGATTATTGAATTTAAACTTCAAATAATCGCCTGGTTGTGGCAAAAATCCCCAAAAGAAAGTCTCGCCTCTATAAGCTTTTAATAAAGTATATTGCTTATATGCTTTGATTTGCGTTTCTACTGTTGCATCTGGATTATCGTGTGGATAAAACAAAGTAATTTTACCATACTGTTTATCCTAAAAGTAAAGGTTTAATTAAACGATAAAAATCTTAGTTATTACGCAATATTTGTTTTATATAAATGAATAAAATAATACCTTCAACTTTTGCACTTTCCCTTTCAAAGAGGAGTGAGTTCCTATATGTTGAAAAAGAGATGGTTTATAATGTATCCATAGCTCAGATTTCGCGATTTTACAATGTTTCTGAAAAAATAATATATAATCTATTAACACGAGAAAGTATAAATTCTTTGACTTGACTAACAATAACTTACACTATCTTTATCAAGACTGCAAACTTTTGTTGAGATCAAATGGTCCAAAAGCCAGTCGACGGGCTTGTCATTGTGAAACATGAGAAAAAATTGTACCAACCATGGCAGTTCAATGCTTTTGAACAATTTGCCGATGAAACCAAGCTGACAGAATTCAAGAACAAACCAATTTTCTTTTGAGCCGATTTTTTGGAGTGCGAATGATTTCATCGTTGTAATAAAATTCTTTTTTGCTAAAATGTCATCCTCCAGTTGTACATAAAAAGTTCCCCTGGATTGCGCGTATGACATAAGAAAAGCGAAGTCTAGATTTTGCTTTGACCTCCAAACAACTCGTTGATGATCATCACCTAGTGTATCTCGCAATTTAGAAAGGTCAGGGTAATATGACGGTGAAGGTGACATCACTTCAATTATTCCAGCTTCTACTGCATCTGGAAACCTGTTGGTAATAATTAATTTAATAAATAATAATTTAATCTGACAAATAATTATTTCAACAGCAGTTAAACGTTTCTATTTAACATATGCACGGAAAGTAGAAATTTCCATGCTTACTTATTGGAACGAAAGTTCCTAATTACAGGTAATTACAGCTAAGTTAATAATGAAACATTATTTCTTTGACTTCATCACATATTCTAGGATATTAATAATAATAATAATAATAATAATAATAATTTCATTATTAAGAACATGAAAAATTGTACTTTCTTTATTCTCTACTTAGTCCAAAAATTGTATAGGAATTTAATTGAATTAATTTAAATGTCAATTTGTTGTCAATTGTGAACATTTAATGATAAAATTATATGTATATCAAGAGACATTTGTTTATTCTATTGTAAAATAACTTGTATTATAATTGTTTTTTCTTTCTGATTAAAGAAAACATGATTCAAAGGTTCGCTGCGTATTTTTTCTTATTAATAATGTTTATTATTAATACCATTAATAAACGAAGTTGTTGCCAACTTCACATTATGGTTAGAGCAGAGATCCTACAGCCTGAATGTAGCTATAGTCAAGGCCAAATGCATATAAATAAGTTTTATAGGTGTATAAAAGTATTAAGAAACGATTGATAATACTTACTGTACTTCTATTTGTTTAGCTACATAAGTTACATATTCCATATCAATCTGAAATAAAAAATATTATAAGTAGATGAAGTTTTTAAAGAAATAACATTTATTACTGAAAAATGAAGAAAAAGCATAATATACATGACCATTTAATTACTGCTTTACATCTTTTTCACTTATAAGTAATTAAAATGTTAATTTTACTGACATTTTTATCTTAATTGGAAATTCAACTTTATTCACTATATTTTATTTAAAATATTTTTATCAAGTGTTCACATTTGTACCTGAGTTATGTAAAGATAATAGTAAATATAATCTATTTAATAATAATTTAATTAACTTTCATTCAATGTCATTTATCATGCATCTGTTAGTTTTTATTGCCAAACAAACTTAAAAATATATATTGTAATCCAAAAAAAGAAACAGAATTAAAATTTGACACAAATTGCACTAATTAAAAAATAATTATCTTCTATTTTTTGTTATTTTTATAGAAGTGACATCTGAATTTAACTTTCACGTTACAGTATTTTAATCTATTGTAGAAAATTGATAATTATATCACAAATGCATGTATAATCATCAATTTTATTGTAATATAATAGTACAGAATATATTTTGCAGAAAGTTCGAAAACAACAAGGATGAAAGATGCATGTGCATTGCAACACCTTCTTTGTATATATTACATGTAAACTCAGTGTATATTTCACAAATAGTGAACTTGGATGCATATTGTAATCAAATCGTTTGGTCAAACGACATACAAGAGTCATGTTCAGATCACTTTGACAGCAGATCAGATCACATTGAGAAAAATAGTGTAGTAATCCTGAACTCTCTGCGTTCATGTATAAAATAATATTCTAGAATGTAACAAGAGATACCACAGTTCTGTTAATTAGTACTTAAAAAAACAACATCGTTTATCAGACTCAATGTTCCTAGCCTGGATTATTGAGTCCAAAAATACCAGATATCTTGGCAATATTTGTTGTTTTATTTTTCTCAGTGTAGCCAGGAAATTGCTCGTACATGTATGCAAACTTTAACAGTACTAAATTGCACGAAATTTTTATACATATAATGAACTTACTTCGGCAACGAAGACTATAATAAGCGTATCGGCAACCTCGTCCGAGTTCATACTGTCAAGTAAATTTTTGAGTGTGGTTAGCAAATAGGATTGGACATCACGCTTGACAGTGGGTACACCAAGCACCATACTCACGCCCGAGCGACCCTTGCCCATGACAAAAGCTGGTCGCAAGCTACACGGGTCGTTTAGGAAATGCGGAAGGAAGCTGTAAATGGAAGGCAGTTTAATGCTAGTAATATTGGAGGTGCCGTTGTTGACGAAAAACTGCAGGTCCGGCAGAATACGGCTATTCTCCGTCAGCTGCATCAGCTGGTGCGACAGAAGCTGGATGCCCTCTTGGCTCGCGACATACTTTGCTCGCAGGTGCTCTAATTTCACCTGCAGCTCAGCTATTTCGTTCTGCAAGATAGTCTCATCGTGTCGTGTGTCTGGTGAATTTGTTAGGTTGATGATCACGAAAGGCACCAGTACAACCAGCAGAACAATAGCGTAACGCCGACGCACCGGTGACAATGCTATTACGTTTGACATCTTATTATCGGCCAGCATGTGTTATGTCGCGGCCAAATTCTTTGATCTGTCATCTTTCATTGTTGCCTTTGTCCAATGCTTCGGTACCCTTTTGGCGTTTTTAGCAAATCTGACATTTGTCTGTCAAGTTCAGTGTGATCAGGTCGAAGCTCGTTCCAGGCAGGAAAGATGGAAAAATCTTAAACAATATTTTTTATTAGTATAAATGTATTAATAGAAGTCCTTGTAATTGATAATAAAAATAGTTAAAAAATGTATTTTTTTTTTAAAATTGCTCAAGCAATGCTTTACATAATGTTTATGATTGTTTATTAATCTTATATTCCTCTTCCATTTAATTCGACAAGTCATTTGTAAATTGTTTTTTTTTATGTATATTATTATGTAATATTTTAAATATATATATTTTATGGAGCATCGGTAATAAATATTATTGTTTTATTTTTTAATTCTTCGTAAATGTAACTCACAGCTTGAACAAGATAAATGTTAATATAAATTTGAACACATTATACTTATTCTTATCTACTATCACGTGTAAATTTATGCAAAAATATTCCTAAGGGAAGCTCTTACATGTATTACTTCCGATCTTAAATTTCCCTGTGAATTATGAAGTAAATTTTTTTAAATATTAATAGGGTATCCGACAAGCTTTATGAGTGTTTCTTACATCTTAAACTATATTGTCCTTGATATTAAATTAAATCAACATCTTTACGAAGTTACAAGGAAGTATTTGGTTAAACTAATTTGAAGTAAGAGATTTCTGACAACTAACATTAAATTCTGGCACTTTTAAGATTTACCAGTTTTTCAACCATTATTTATGATTATGATAACAAATAGATTTAAAATTTAACAATACTAATTGATCATCATTATTTATATTCTTATTATTTAAATGAAACATAAAAATTTCTATTGACAGTCATTATTCATTCTATTGTGTAATATTAATTAGAAACACCAAAACCATTATTAAAATGCATTGAATTTTTTATGGTTAATGAACTGTATGAGAGATTCAGTGAAAGTTACATGGAAGTTTAACATAAATATTCCACACATTAAAGGTGATGTAAAAATATAAAAGAGGAGATTATATTTCATTACAATTATATATATATATATATATATAACAAATAATACTTCTTAGGAAATTGTAGTGATAAGCAGAAAGAATGCTTTAAAATTATTAATATAATGTTATCATATTAAAACATTATATGATATTAAAATTTCTTACTTTGAATTTCACTACTTAGATAGCTTTGCAATTAAGTTTACATAGATATGGATGCAATGAAATATTAATATTTTAAAAAAGCAGAATATCAGTTAAATAGAAAAGTAAGATTTTAGTTATTTCAATTATTATTGATATAATAATTTTATATTAATTTTACAACTCAATCTTATTATTTAATGAATAATTCATGGTTTTATTAACAAAACTGTGTAATATTAAATGTTTTTTTAATATAAATGAAATCAAATCAGATCGAAAAAAATGTATAAGGTAAATATACACTCAGAAAAATTTTATTACATAGTACGAATAATAATTAATTTTTGTTTATAACAAATAATTTCAGAAAAATATAAGTATTACCGATGTAGATTCTTGGACATCTATATTGTATATATATATATATGTGTGTGTTTTTTTATACATTTTTTAAATGCTATATTATTCTTATTATATTATGAATCATTAATTTTATAATAATTGCTTTTCATGCATGCTGTACTTAACCTGAAATTCTTAATTACTTTTTTCAAGAACGAGTTAAGCTATTTTTATTATTCAAAATGTTATATTTTTATAAATTTTATCAAATCAATTTTATGAAAAAAAAAAGAAAAAAATGCATACTAGAAATAATTTTAATATTATTATCAAACTAACATGCTCCAGACATTAAATTGTGAACAATATTTGATATTTATAAAATTCAAGTTTTTTAACACAGAGTATTTACTATTTATAACAATTATTTATTTGTATTATTTTTTTTAAAGAATAATTTATATATAAAACAAATTTTGGATTTAAATAATTTTCAATGTGAGACACTTTATTTTCAATTTTTTTTCAAAGTTTATATAATAACCAAAGATCCCTCATGGAAAAGTCACGAGAGATATTTCATGTTGAAGTTGAAAAGTAAATAAGTTGAAAATATATTAATTCGTTAAATTCTTACACATATCTGATACTTTACAGGAAAAAATTGTCAAAATGAAAAGAAAAATTTGTAATTATATACCTTCTATATTTTTGGAAGAACAATGATAGCACTTTACCATGTAGTAACGATTAGAAGTGATTAGAAGTAATGAATAATTATTAGATATAACTATAACAATAGAGCAATAATAAGCACGGCCACAATGTCTCAATGGCGGTTGATTCAAAAATTTGTGTATCATACATAACGTGAAGAAAAATAAAATTAGAAATAATAGTAGCAATACACAAAATAAATAAATATGTAGCTCTGTTTTGAAATGTTCATTCTTCTTTCAATATTTTATGTTATTTTCTTGCATTGTTCATACTCATTCAAATTTGTTGATACTTTTTTTTCTACCTTTGTAGAAATAATTTTCTGAATATTGCTGAAAATATGTATATGAAAAGTAGTTCAGGCAAATCAATTCAATTATTATACATATATGTATCAACTGATTTGTTACACATATCAATGAAACTGGTACAAATATTTATCTTACAATTTCTGAACAAATTGCGATCAAGCCTGATAGTTCTTTCAACAACTAAATAAACAAATAAATAAGTAAAAAAACTTAAACTTAATAACAAATACATAATTAATTTTATTAAAAGTCAAAATTATAATATATATAATGAACTAATCATAACAAATAATGTGTAATGATTATAATGAATGAATATCTAAACTATGTTAAATATGCTTGAAAAGGATTAAATTTAGCATGAATGCAAGTTTGCTATATTGTTATGTACTATAGTACACAAATAATAGTATATATGTGATGAAATTAATTTTACAACAATTGTATGTAATATTTTCAATTTCAAAGTAATCTATGCAATTGTGAAGCAGCAATATCAAAAATAAAAACTAACTATTAACATTTTGAAATTTTAATGTTTACGTGACATTACAAGCTCTAAAAATTATATGAACGGTCAATAACATGAATTCAAAGAAAAATCAAGTATTCAAAGTCATTTCAACTGAATTTCACAAAACTTGAATCCGCATATCAATTTGCAAAAACAAAAAAAATAGTCACATTTATTTTTACGCACAATAATCCGGATTAAAATTAGCGTGACGATGGGCTGTTACGTGACAAAACTTGTCCAGGAACTGTATATTCGAAGGCACGATTGAGGGTGTAACAACAACAATGCGATGTAATGACCTATAATTAAATCATCCCTAATTATACCCTGCCGATCCAAAAATCAAAACAAACACGCACGCATCGGCGGACAGGGCGCAACCGCACGACTGCACTGGAAAAGCCATAAAAAATGGAAATCGATCGAACCGAGAGGCGTGAAATCGATTAACGACGGGATTTAACTCTTTATTTACAGAAAAAATATATCCCTCATTTATCTTATCGGGGATTTTATGAGACGTTAATTCAATAACGCGTGCGAATGCGGAATCGAAGAGAGATAACGGAAACCCATATTTTTACCTCTTATCATTGTTCGATTGTTCACTTGAATGCCGTCCGACGACTTTTTGTATTCCTTCGGCTTTTTTACTCGCAGTGTTGTGCATTAAAAATGCAGAACAACATAACCAAACTCCGTTTGACACGAAGAAAGCAGGGGAGCGCGCCGCTCGAAAGCGAGACGGGATTCGGCGCAACTCGTCGATGCCGCGAAATCGTACGGACGATCGCTCGGCGATGAAAATAAACGTGACGAGCGATCGCGCTTCGCTTTAACGGACACGACGGTTTATGTCAATCATGAGAGTGCGCGTTGCTCGTAGCCGAACCTGACTGTGCGGTGGCCTCACCGTACATGTAAACGCGCGCCTCCGTGCCCATCTCTGCGTATTTACTAATTCGTGTATGCTGCGCACTAGAAAATGCCGAGAAAGTATTTATTTATTGCGCCGCTTTTTATATGAGCCGTCGGAAAGGCGCATCCACGTTTTACGAGGGCGTCACATATTTTTTTTTTCCTTTTAAGGTGAAATGTCACACGATGGCTAACTGAAAATGAACACAACCCCCTTAATGATTCATATCTTTAAATATATTATAAATAAATAATTAATTCAAGAAAAATCCAACATACGTCAACAGTGAAACAAGTTTAGAATTTTTTTAAATTAATTTTTACATATTGCAACTCTTCTCAGAAAATTATCTTTTGAAAATGGTTTCATCAGTCAGAAGTTAGGTTGAAATTTATTTCCAAAAAAAAAAAAGCTTTCTGAGAAAAGCTGCAACACGTAAAAACTAATTTAACAAATTCAAAACTTATATTTATATAAATCGAAAAAAATTTAGTTTTGAGACGCGTTTTGCATTCTAATGAATCAATTATGCATCTAGATACACAAGTATCATAACAATTAGACGTAATACACGCCCTTTTTTTACTTTGAATTAGACGTAAGAAACACCCAATCTGTTTCAAATTGGGTAAAACACCACGTAAACTTTTCATCCCTATTAACAAGAGACATCCCGAATATATCCCGAGAATATCTGAGATATTCATGAGACATCTTATGATATCGCAAATGTCTGCTTCTGGGGATGTCCCTGTCCTGGCAATATCCCAGGGATCAGTTAGGGGCGGACATTGTGATTATCTTTGTATGTTAATAGGGATATGATAAAAGTCATTATGGGAGTAACATAGTGAGTAACATGGGAATAATGCAATAATTAATAAAATTCGTTTTCAAGTGGTATGTAAGATTTCGTGACGATAGGAAGAGCGGTGGAAATGATCCATGGTGAAGTTCAGCTTAAATAGTCAAAACTGAAGATAATACGAAAGAAGATACCAACTAATTTTGGTTATCAAGAAGGAATTGTCTACCGTTTTGGAGGATATTCTAAAAAATGAGTATTCCTGATGGAAATGAATACTGAAGAATGTTGAAAAGCACTGAAAAACTGCTAAAATTGGGAATTTTCAGCATTTTTCAGCATTCTTTTCCACAAAGCATTGTAGTGCTTCAAAGTAATCAGAGATTCCAGCGTTGTAATGACTCGCAAGGAGTCTATTTTGAATAAAATTGTATGTAAACTACAAATCAATAGTGTTTTACTATTTTATTTCGCATCAGTCACCTTTTGCGCATTAGAAAATGGAACACAATATATGATAACACAGTCAGACATTATGCAGCGAAAACTTTGAGTTATACCTTGTGGAATGCAAGCTTTTTTTCCCGTACTACTAAATTTTCTCTGCAAGACAATCTCTACATCCCGATGAAATGAATTGATGCAAGGTTAGCGCAATTTTAATACGAGAAGTTCTTGCTGTTCTCATATAAATTATTCAAAAGTAATAATTTCCAAATGCCTGCAATATTTTAACACTGCACTGAACTTTCGTTAACTCACATTATTTGAGGGTAAAGATATTGCAAAGTTAGTTTTAGCGGGCGAAACACTTGCATTCCACACAGTATAACTCATACTTATCGCTGAGTAATGTGCAATTGACAGAAGTATCATTACAATAAGGATTTTGTAATATATACATTGATATTTTTTAGTACAATAAAGTACTTCTCATGTTAAATTATTGTTGCAATTACATTAGATATAGCCGGAATGTAATATGAAATATTGTCAAGTTCTGTTTATTAGTTACAAATTGTAATCAATTGAACGATTATAAATTATTGTTCAATTGGATACGTTTAATTAGATGTATTATTCTAAAAGTAATATATATTACATTTAAGAACTCTTGCATATTTGGTCATTTAATTTAATACTTACTTAATTTTAGTAAATTCAGAACGCTGATTAAACAACTAAGAAAATTCCACAGATTATATATGAGTACAGATAAAGTGGACAAGATAAATAGTTAACTTTGTTTGAGTAGATTTTGATCAAATTCTTTGTGGTTATGACGAGAAGTAGATTTATTTCTTATTGATTTAGAAATAGTCTTTTTATGTTTCAGTAAAAACTGCAAATTACTATGCTCTAGATGAAGTGTGTCATTAATATTCCAGGAATTGGACATAGAAATATTTTTGATAAATAATTGTGGAATATTTTAGAATATATCTTGTTATTAGGTTAAGTTATTATTACAGTTATAAGAAGTGCTACAAAGTATAATAATAATAATGTGTTAATATTTTTTACTTACTTTAACATGTAATTATATCTGAAGTATAAAAGTTGCATGTCCTTCTAAGTACTTTTTGTACTTTTATCTGATATGTAATTAATATAAAAATAAAGATAGAGATAAAGAACTTACATAAAAATTATGTAAATTTAATAAGCTACCTCAGCTTTCTACAATAAAAGTATTCTATTATTTCAAGAGATATAAGAAATATCATAATAATTATATAAAATAAACGAAGGCGGAACTTTTGATATATAAATACGCGGAACAAATATGTCCATTCAACAAAAGTTGACTATGGCAATTGGATTCGATAAAACGAAACTTTTGTAAATATTACTTTTTTTTTGTAAATATTGTTACAATTAAAATATATGTAATTAAATTGTATATATACATTAAATGATTAAACATGTATATACAGGAATTGTAATAATTTTTATTTATGTTAATTAATAAATTTTCACTAGCCTTTTATTTAATTTTAGTAAGTTTCATTTTAATAGGATTCAATTTTGTTATAAAAATTATTGACACTTATAATGTTATTAGAATCAGTATAAATATTGAATTATTCATTCATATTATTAATTCATTAACAAGTTAATTTAAGGATTGTATGTAAATATAAATGAATCAAATATTTTATTCAAGTATTAATTGAAAATGAAATAATTAACCATTAAATTAATATTTATCCCATATTCAAATAAATAAATTAAATTTGTTATTATAATATTATGTTCAGAAAGTAAGACAAAACTGTTTCTGGATTTTTGAAAATATATTTTATATTGTTTCCAATTTGTTTTGTAACTTTTGACAACAAGTATACATTTTTCTGTTAAAATAAAAAATTTTCAATCCCTTTACGTGTAACATTCTGTCACTAATAATCTCAATATTACATATAAAATAGCAAGGAGTAAGTTTTAATATGATCGAAATATCTTAATCTATATTTTATAGTTTGGTCGACTATACAATTATAATTTATTAAATATTTACACATAAGTTTGAATCATATACGGCCGTGTACACTACGAACTCATTTGCGTCGATAAAATCTATCACGATTTTATTATATCATTGAAATAATTTTAGATATATTTTAATTTTCCATTTTTGTATCAAGAATAATTAAAATGTACGATTTCATTGTTTAAAATAATATTACTAAGAGAATTTAAACTTCGTGTTTTTTGATAATTTCATTTCAAAAGAGTAGGTAAAAGAATTCATAAATTAAAAAATGTAGTCTTTATAATTTAAAGTAAAACTTTATCAATGCGAATTGTCTTTTGTTTGCATTATGTAGATTTTTTAATTTATGCTCATGAATACATTTTACATTTTGAGTTGAGGTTAGGTTAGGTTTATCAACGCAAAAAATAAATAGTTAATATTTTAAAATATATACAATAAATTAAGGAATTTAAAGTTTTCTTAAATTAATGGCTAGTGTGAAATTTGTTGTAATGATTTTGACAGTATAAAAAAAATGCTTAATTTATAATAATCAATATTCTTTATCTGTTTCATTTAAATAATAATAAAAGTGGAAGTAAATTGCATTCCTGTAAAAAGTTTTAGATTGAAATGTAATGCATGTCGTTATCTTTTTATTTATTTACTGCTGATTAATTTATATATATATAACATTAATAAAATGATTAATTATCATTTAGAAATTTTGCACCAACTTTCTCATCTTTTATTGTTATAAATATTATTTTAATTTTTATTATAGATTCTTATACATTTGGCATTAATAATTTTGTTACTCTTGGTGGTATAATCTAATAGTTTTTACAGGTACAACTCAAATTTAATTAAATTAATTATACTAATAACTATGTGTAATGATAAAAAAATCTATATTGATTGACATTATATGAATTAAATCTTTCCAATAGCAGACACAATTTCTATTTCAACAATTTTTCGCATTTTACAGAAATAACTTATAACTGTTAAACAACAATTGTGCCAGATAATATGAAGATATATGCATTTGATTGTCAATAGAAAAAAATATAACACATATAAAATTATACCTTTGGAAAACAGTAATTTACTGTATTGAATTTTCTCTATAAATAAATATTAATAACTGAAAAAATGTGCGACAAATGACTTTTTTATACAACGAAGACCCATAGTCATTAAAAATATACACATTGAATTGTACGTTATGCAAATGGAATTATTTAATTAAAAATTATCAGCAATTATCCAAATATACAGCAAAGACTACCAAGAGCAAGATAATCAGGAGATTAATTCATATCGTCAACTATACAACAGTCTACATGTTTAACGGTTGAAGGCGAATGACTTGACGAAAGTTAAGTGTTTACACTTTGTTTCATAAACTTCAATTTTTATTACAAAATTTACAAAAAATTATAATTAAAAAACGAGAAAAACTTATGGCTTTAAAGAGGGAAGGAAGAAAAACAAATTAAATCGCAAGTCCTAAATAAATAATGTCGTTTATAAAATGTTGTTCAAATGCGATGTCAAAAATAATTCAAAAAGTTACAAATAAAAGAAACGATAAGAAAATGAATAAAAACCTAAATTTTCATGATTATACAACACATCCACTGTACACAGTACATATGCTTGAAATTCTTTTATGTACACTTTGTATATCATTCTATTTTTCCCTCTTGTTTTCGTAGATATATAAACAATTTATACACGATGCTTCCGGTCATAAATTGCATGTGGCAATATTGTTATTTGTCAGTAGAATAATACCAAATTCTTTTGATATGATTCTAATTTGGAGCTGCGCGATTAATCGACCGTTATCCAATTACAAAGTTTTAATGTGAAGTATTATCACTTGCATATTTTAATCGAGCAGCTCGGTTATATATTACAAGTTCGAAGGATTTTAAATTTTAAGTGCGAAAGTTCAATGATTTAAAATAAAATTTAAGTTAATATTTCAGAAAAAGGAAAAAGAAACTACACAAGTTCAGTAACACGAAATTAATAAACCTAAACCTATGTACAGTATAATGAGAGTACAAAATTCATTAATTTATTTTTTTGGAGATAAATAAGCATTTTAAAACTTTCGCACTTCCTTTCAACCTTAGTGTTGTACGTTACACAAAATTACAGCATACCGTACTAGTTTTATTTTAAATTTTCAAAATATTATCGGTCAATATTTATAAAAATAAATGTTTATTTTGACATGTTCAATAACAGTCCAAGTAGTAGTAGAATCTGCATGTGCAATAGTATATTAAAGCTGTCTCAATTAAACAAAACAAACCAATTTTAATTATTGTTATATTTGAATTTTTAAATTCTTGTTTAAATAAATACTTAAATGAGAGATTAATTTTTGTAATTGTTATTATTTTTAAATGCGTAAAGAGGATCTTTATATTTTTTACTATTATAATACATCCAAATTTGTTCTTTCTTTTTAAGTCATTATTTAAGCAAAAAATTACAAATTTTATCTCAAAATTATCTCAATTTATTAAAATTGGTTCTTTCGGTTTACACTTAAAGAACTAAGTCAATTTAATAACATTTACTATGTAAGAATAATTAATATAATATAGATTAAGCATTTTCTGTGTTGTAAAATAAAATCTTATTTTTATAGTTTTAATTTATATAATGTAGAATGAACTATAAAGTTCACATTTTTTTTTAATGCAAAAATGTATCCAGGTTAATATTTTCAAAATTAAAAAGTATCGTTGTATTAATTGCTTTTTATACTAAATTAATATTTTTTAACAAATATGTAAAAGAAAAAAATTAATTATGAACATAAACATTTGTGATATATATGATATAAAATTATAATGGTATAAATACCATAGTAAAAATATATGGCACTGTTCATAAGATAAATGAATTAAATAATTTTTTTGTAAATAAATTATTAGTTTTCACCTTAAATTTTTATAGTAAATTAGATGTACTTTAATTATAATAATCAATTAAAAAAATGAATTATCGTTATTCTTAATAACATCGTACATTTTTCATAGGTTCAACGAAAATATAATTAAAAAAATCTAAAGATAAAATCTAAAGAAAAAGTACATAAAATATAAAAATTCTTCAAGTAGCACCGACTATAACAGTTTTTCTTTCTTCTTTTTTTGAGATTATTACGCTGATTTTCGACCAACTTTAAACAAAGTAACAATAATTTTTTTTATGTTTATTACTTTTATATTATGTAGTAAATTAATATCAATTTTCAAATCACTTCACTTGCTTCTGTCTGTTTGTTTTATTAAACTTAGTCACATTTGATTTAAAGGTCGAATACAATAAAGCAAAAGGTAATAGACAATGCAAAAATTATTGTTAGTCTATTTAAAATAAAATTGATTAAAAATCAATGTAATGACATCAATCGTAAATTATTTTTTGTTCTTCATAACGAAAATACGATAAAGAGTAAACTATAATAATAAATGTTATTACAATCAAATTTGTGAAAGTAACTTTCAACATGGCATTGTCCATGATTTTCATTCGATTCTGAACAATTGCACATCACTCTGCTACCAATTTGACCGTCTTTGAACTGCACTCGCCCAAACACCCTATTCTTGGTCACTCTGTAAGGTCTCCCCGTTGGTAAGCACGAGAGCGTCGTCGTCGGGCTCATTGTATTCGAGTGATAAAACGCTTTCGCGGCGCTTCTTTTTGTGACGTTGCTGCTCTTCATCGCTGCTAGGCGCACTTTTTTCGCGTTTCGTCCGTTCACGACCCCTAGTCGTACGCGCCGACACTTCCTCTCCGTTCGCTTTGCCGCGATTATTCATTTTGCGCAACGTCCGTCGATTCGCGTGACCCTCCTCCCCATCCCCGTCCCCTTTCGTCTGTAACGGCGGTTCCGGTTCCTTATTGCTTTTCGGCTCGTCTTCTTCCTCGCGCTCGCTCAATTCCTCATTCTCAACCTTAATAATCAGCTCCGCCGAATCACTCGAGCTCTCATCATTGTGTTCCGGCTGATTGGCCTTGCACTCATCGCTCCGCGGCGAGGTCTGCTCGACTGGCATTGGCGGTGTCCGCGCTCCCTTACGCGACTCTCGCGCGTTATCACTCTCGGTTTTTATTATTGTTCCCAGTTGCTGCTTTGCCTTCGACTCGGCCTCATCGTCCTCGGGCTCCTTCAGCTCGATCGGTGGTGTATGGGGCGAAAGACCATTCGTTAAATTATTCTCCACAGCGCAATTATTTTTCAGAGACGCGTTTTCTTGCTGTAACAGTGTCACTGACTCGCGCGCTTTTCGTAATTCTTGTTGCAGGAAGTAAATGGTACTTTGCATACCCTCCACGTCTTCGTCAAGGTCCTGAATAAATTCGTCCAGTTCTGTAAACAAAGAAAGGAGCGGTGAAACGTGTTCGATAAAGCTGGAATATTCTTTGCTGGTTATAATTTGGCAAAACTGATGAAAATTTATAAATTATTAGACTTTTTTTTTTGTTTTACACGAGTTTAATACATATAATTTGTTCTGATCTACTTTGCGTATTTTTAATAAAAATTTAACGTTGTATTATCAGAGATTATATTATATTTTGCTTTACCTGATTGTGATTTTTTTACTTCTTCACTAAAGTTTTTCTGCAAAGCAAGTTCGCCTTCGAGTTTAGCTATTCGACCACTCGTGATCATCCGTCCTAATTCCTCATTTTCTTGATACAAAAGTCTGCATTTAGCCATCAATCGTTTACCAGTATTACTGGAAACAAAAAAATAAACACTTCATAAATATTATGTTAAAAAGTGACGAATAAATGGAATAATTGCGAAATGCATGAAACGTAATAAAATAATCGTAAATGAGTAAAGATTATTTAATTATTATCTATTTTCATTCATCTGAAAATTTAATACCTGTCGGGAGTAAACTTCCAAGCGCTGAGTTCATTTTGCGTATCTTCTAATTTCGCTTTGGTTGTTATTAGTTCTTGTCTTAATTTTTGAATTAAAATATTTACAGCGGGATCTAAGAGAGCAGACCTCAATGCCATTGCGGACGGGGCGTGGGCGGCTTTCATTTCCGTTATTTGATTCTGCAAAACATTTTCAACAATAAATTTCATCATATATATAATCACAAATAAATTATAATGTTCATTAGTATATTATTATTATAATAAATGATCCATAATATCGTTGTATTGTAAATATAAACAATCAATGATTTAATTTAGTAAATTTACATATGTAAACATTTTCAAACCTTGGCTACTATTAATTTGGATTAATAAATTCAAACTGAGAAAATGTTAGATTTTTCAACCAACAAATATGAAAGAAAAAGAAATGTAGAAATAATAAATACTCTACTCTGTTTAATAACAAAAAGTATATTATTTATATTAATTCTTTTTTTAAATATGTTGAATTTAATTAATTAAAACTTGCTATAAATACATCTTTAAACCCAAATTAACGACAAATCTAAAACTTACCAGGTATTCTTGTAATTCTTGCTCCTTTGAGGTAAGCCTCCTGGCAAGTAACTTTTCTCTGTGCGACGTTTCAGCATGCTGCTGTCTATATTTTTCTTCCGAATTCCTCAGCGACACAATCTCACCTAAAATGACAAATTAATTTGCACAACCTGAACTCAATCGAGAAAACTTATTGCCATAACCACAACGTTTTACAATTAAAGCCGAGACCTTTCAAATTGTATTCTACATTTAACACAAACGATAACTATCCTTAAATAATAAATAAAAAAGAAAAAAAGGCAAACGTACATTATACAAAATATCAATTGCAGTGCAAAATTTCATACATTCAATTCAAATGAACGGTCTCGTCTCTTATCTGCACAGAGAGTGCAAATTAATTAGTATTTCTAAATTAATCCTAATAATTAATAATACACAAAATACATATATGATTTTTTTTATGTAAAATAGCAAAGAGCGACTCTGACTGGCCGACAATCGACACCATTAATTGACGCATACTTTGATGTTGAAGGAGATGCTCCGGGCTGTTCGCCATGTCCGCCGAGACGATGCTAACGAGAACTGCGCCAGTCACTTGATCAATGAAGACCATGCTAACACGATGCGTCGTGAACCCAACTTCGACTTTAGACGATC
Organism: Leptoteleia sp. ZL-2020; assembly: GCA_022817305.1. NCBI lineage: Eukaryota > Metazoa > Arthropoda > Insecta > Hymenoptera > Scelionidae > Leptoteleia > Leptoteleia sp. ZL-2020. The sequence goes on along the minus strand of JABFPN010001778.1, from coordinate 7,335 downwards.
ATCGGAACGACGTCGTTCCGATAATTTGATTCTTTATTTTATTCAAACAAACTCGAATCTGATTACTCGAATGCGAGATTTCCCTTTAAAACCACGTCGCACTTAATTTGACTGATTCACTTGAACAAGTGGTCGTTCACAATGCACCTTTTCACAATGACTTTACTTTACTTGTTGCACCGATCGCACCACAGTAACACCAGGGCTTGTTGCAAGATTACTCTCTCTTTTGATCTTGTCAAGGGAGAAGAGAGAATCACTGATAAGAACGAACAACTGAATGGGAGATAAACTTTAAATGGAATATTTTTCGAGACAGATCACTGAACACCACAAACATTTGTCGCATCGATCTCTCGTTAGAAGCTTCTTTCATTTTGTACGCACACTTCATTGCAGTTTTGAAATAGTATTGTTTGTAATACAGTTGAGAGGTAGCGTTTTTAGACAGTGTAATTTTGTTTTGTTTTGCTTCTCTTGTAATCCTCATGTTGCTGTCTCAGTGTTGAATTTAAGAGTTTACGTAAAAGATTATAAATACGTTACAGAATTCGTTTTAAAGTATTTCGAAGTATGATTGTTGTAATTAATTCTTAAAGTAATGTTAAAGAATTCAAGTATAGTTGAATGTGATTAAATGATTTCAAATGAACGAGAATGAAACATTGGCATAAAATTATATTTCAAGTTATCTGTTCTGAAGCTAGTATTTTGTATGCAAATTTATAGTATATCAATATATATATACATATATAGACAGGTTCGGCATCTATTCTGGCAAGAGACATGTTGGTTGGCCATCAAAATAAGTGTACTTCGTGTACTTAACGTACATAAAGCACATTTATGACGTTTAAATGAAATGTAAATGTAACCAAGAATAATAATGAATTCTTTAAAAGCCCTATCAAATATGATTTTCTTATGTACAATGAAAAAAGGTGCAGTAAAATTCTAATATTAATATTTATAAAAATGCCAATGATTAACATTGGAATTTCTCATGCTGTTTTGAGAAAACAATTCTATGTGTGAATTCACACTCTATACGGCAAAAAAATGTCATTAAACCAAAAACACTTGTTTATATAAGTTTTATATACAATAAACACATATTAGTGAAATTTGATAAAAGTTTTAAACTATCGAATCAACAACATATTTTGAAAATCAAGAAATTTTTCTCCGACACTTAATATTTCTATGACTTATTACATTTTGAAAATATTGATCAATGCATTGTTAGTTCAATGTCAAGCTTTCATTGATCTTAATACTCAGTCTTAATATTGTCTTTACTCAGTCTTAAAGTCGACTCACATTTCTAGATTGCATTACATTGATTTTTGGTTCAATGGCACTCTTTCCCTCCATATATTGTGTAAATTCACACATAGAACTGTGTTTTCCCAAAATAGTGTGTAAAAATGCAGTAACAATTTCTGATATTTTTACAGCGATTAATATAGGAATTCCGTTGCATTTTTCTTTCAGTGTAAAATAATAATTTATATTATTATTATTTATTTATTCACTTATGAACAAACAGACATCAAGTCTGCCCAAATCCCAAAATTTTAATTTATATACATGCGTCAATAAATTTCCAGATGTTTTAATCTCGTCACCTCATCATTTCTGATCACTAAAGAGCCTGAGTACAAAACGAAGACAAAGTTCGGCAACAAAGAATATTTAGCGTCTCTATCAGAGTCTTGCGCACGCCATCGATAGATCATAGCAATGTGGAGATCTCTATTAAATAATTGAACGAGAGATTTCGTTCAAGCGCACACGATATCTCAGTACCTTCCTGAGTGGCTGATCGCGCCTCAAGTGATTCCACATAAGAGTCCAGCTCACGCCACTTAGCTACCAGTTCGTCCTTGCTCAGGCTATCCAATTGTTGCTCGGACAATTTAACGCGGCGTGCTTGGCGCGGAGAACGTGGGCTGCTAGGCTGTTTTGCGCGAGGACTGCACGGCGAGGATGCCCCAGCTGATGACTTCGACTCGCTCTTTTCCTCGGCCATTGCTCTCCTGAGGTTTTCCTGTTTATTTCTCGTACAATGCCCGGACTTAGGTAGATTGTATTCTTAATTATTCTGATCCTCCGATCCTGATTCAGGACAATCACTGACTCGTTAGTAGAACCATTCGCTGTAAAATATTTATTGTTCTTTGAAAGTTATCTGGGGTACTATATATGTTCTTTGAAAGTTATATATGGGGAACTATATTACATTAAATTAAATAAAAAAATACATTAACAATTACTGTGTTAGAACCTTATATATGTATATGTACAATAGAAATGTATGTATAGAAAATAAAGACCGTGCCAGTACAGTAAAAATTACCATGTTTTCAAATATTTTTCTATAATTGTATACATGTCTAAGAACTGAGGTTCCAGCATAGTAATATTTAAGTTTTTCTCCAGTGTACTTATTGGTTATCATTGGACAAGGTGTTTATGTATTATTATTATTATTATTATTATTATCATTCATTATTGTTATATTATTGTCCGTATTATTAATATTATTATTATTAATCTTATTTTAATTATTGTATTAGATCAAAGCCTACTTACAGAGACAAGTATTTACTCATGAATTTTATTATCCTTTTTTGTGCATGTAATGAACTTTAAAGTCCGTCAGTTCAAATAAATAAATTATGTGTAATTTAAGGTAAAAAACACAATAGAAAATACAATTCAATTTACTACGATCTGCATAATAAAGTTAAAAAAAGGTGTTTATTTTAAATTGTTTTATTTAATTAAAGAATTTGGTCTTTAATAAAATAAACATTTTAGTGAAGAACATGAAGTCAGGATTAACTGAAATATGCCTAGCAAAATCGAAGTTAGATTTATTTTCCACCAATGGGTTTACTTATTTTAATTAAATTTTCATGAATTTAAACATGTACACCATTTTTCCCTGACTTCTTCATTTATAGAATGTAATTAATTTTCCTAATTACAATTTATATGCTTTAATATAATTAAGTTATATTACCTATTAAATATATTAAAAATGTTGATAAAAATCAATATTTTATTTATAGTAAAATTATATTTACAAGTAAGTATATATGATTATATTATATTTTATAACACATATACATATAATTGATGTATTTATTTATTTATATACATATTTTTTATTAAACTAAATTATTGTTACTAAACGTTATCTTTAAAAAATTCAAATAAATGTATTTAATAATAAAACATATTAAATATAATACACTAATATGAATATATATATATATATATTATATTATATCATGTAATATACACTATAATCAATTATAAATATTAAAAATATAATATTAAAAAAATAACTATATATTAAAAATAATATCATTGGCCATGATCTCGTGTATAATCACCAAGTAGATTGCAAGTGCCAATAAATTATTCAGTATTAATCAGAAGTCATTGGATATGATTTACTGTTTTGAAACAATTTATCTTAAATGTAGAACTAGGAAAAGGTAAAAATAATGTCCGACACAAAAATAAAATAATTATCCTTAATTAAACTTAACAACCTTTGACAATTATTATACCACAAGTACCTATATATAAACGTTCTTCAAACGATACTACAATTTTCTCACAAATAGCAAATAATTTTATTATTTTGACTCGCCGTCCAACAACCACAACAATACGTGTTAAATAAAGTAAAATACAATAGAACAAAAAAAAATGATCCAAGTATGGAGAATGGAAAATGTTGGATGGTTAGTTACCGATGCAGAAAATTGGATGAACAAAGGTGAACGTTGTAGAAAGTGAAACTTGACGGAGACGAGTTTGCACTCGGCCACAATTGTCGACGGAATGTCAACGAAAAGACGTCGGCGTTTCGACGTAGTTACTTGGAAAAGGTAGCGTGAACTCGAATGGGAATAATGTAAACCACTCGTGCATACTTACTCGGCTGACATAAGCTGTAACCATGTAGCATAAACGTACAAACACTGTCCTGTAAGAGTTACGGAACACGCACATGAATGTCCGTGACGAGGGCTCGCACACTGTTATCACATTTGTCGCGACTACTTTTCGCTCGGCAGAAATTCGAAGTTGTCTAAAAACGGAGTAACAGAAGCAGGAATCATTGGACCGACGCCATATTCGTCATTGGTGAACGCGGGGTACACGCCGCATAGAAGGATCGAATTCAAAACAGTAAAGTGGCGCCTCTGTTACATCTCGCCGCAAGTTTATTCTCGTTGTTGAAAACTGAGCAACGGGGCAAAATTTCAAACAAAACATTTCACGAGAATAAAAATATAATTTAAAAATATATTATTATTCGTCATTTCCATTCCATTGCTTCTGCTGTTTATTTTTAAAATTATGTGTAATTCTCGTGTGTGTGTGTGAGATTTTAATAACATTAAATTAATTAAAAGAATATATTACAAATGCAAAGAAAAGTGAAGGAAAAGGTGAAGGCAAATAAGTATTACTTTATTTCATTTAAAGTGAAAGAATATCAAATATAACAAATGTAAATGTTATTGTGACAATATAACCCTAAATATAAAATAATATTATGTATTCGTTTACAAATAATTAAGGTCGTTAAGAAATATTTTATTTATGTTACCTAAAATAAATATAAATGTTTTGAAGTTACTTTCTTTTTAAACAAAGTAACATTTTAGAGATTTTGAGAAAACTACAAATTGATTTTTTTCTTTGTAGTTTCATAAAGCAACAAAAAATTTTAAAATGGATCAACATTTTTCATTTTTCAGAATTTTCAGCAAACTGCAGCATGTTTCAGCAAATCATTTTCACTAGGGAGGATTCAAAAACGACATTTTCCAAGAGAAAAATTAGTTTTATTATTATTTTTTTATTTATTTGTTAAGCTTTGTTAAGTGTTAAACATGATATAATGCATATAATTATATTATACTTCGCACTTAATATATTATTGGTATAATTTGACCAAATTGCTTATCTTTGCTCATTATTGAAGGTACGAAACCATAGTCTTCTGTCAGGAAAAACATAAAATGGAACCAGAACTTCATAGTCATTTCCTGTAAATAATTAAATCAATGTCGAAATAACTGAATTTTTATTCACTTTAATTAACTGAGAAAAAAATAGTGTAAATGATTATTCAATGTGATATATTGTACAATAAACACATATATTGAAGTTAATTAATATATGTTGCCTTTAACAAAATTCTTTTCTTTCATTCATTCAATTAAATTCTTTAATTTATTAAAATTTGTTGCTTAAAAGTCATTTATATTTGGCGCGGACGCGCGCGCATTTTATCTAAGCAGCTTCACGTTGAGCTTTACTTTTTAAGAATGAAATGAAAAAAAGGAATCGTAAACTATCGTTTTTTATTTTTTTGTTCGTTCCATTCCTTATAATATAAAATGTTGTTTTTATTTTATATTTACATTGGGAGAAATCATTATGAAAATGTACACTGTTTTCATGTTAATTAAAGCATTTAGAGAGTGAATGTTTCTGGCCACCGGAAGTGTTAATAAAATATTATTTGAGTGTAAAAAAGTACCTTCTCGTTCATGCTTTAATCCTGTCATTGGCTCACTTTCTGCATCGAAATCTATTAATGTATCCATTTCATTTTCATTATTTTGATCGAATTTTGACAAGGAAGAATCAGAACGCCCAACTCTAGGTAAATTCATCACTCCTGCTCGGCGACCATATCTTTCAATATTTACATCATTTCTACGTCCAACTCTTGACTGATTTAAAAGTCCATATTTACGTTTAGAAAACTGAATCTTTTGTCCATCTATATTTTACAAGTGCTTATTAATTACTTATTATCTTAAATAAATACTTTTTTTCTAATGATCAGAAAATATGCTTCCTGATATTTTGAGCTACAAATATTGTAATGTTAAAATTGTTTAGGATTATGAACTCTAACATTTTCTTGTTTTCAGAACTGAAACAAGTATTACTGTTCTGTTTCTCAGTGTAAACAATTTAAGGTTACTAATCACAAATTACAATTCCATTTAACATAAATTCAAACGTAATATTTCACAAAATGTAAGTGAATTATTTATTCACACACATTTCAAATAGTATATCATAATAAACTCACATGATATCAGTGATGCGTTGACAATTAAAATAAACATTAAGGATAACATTATGAAGTGCTTCATAATGTTAGTTTATAGCAATAGAATCTTAAAACTTTAAAAATCACCGACAAAGGATTAAATTTAAGGATGGGTGAATACTATCAGCTCGAGCAGATTTTCCCTGGTTTTATACCTTAGAAGCTGTAAATTAACGATCACCATTTCCTCCCTGTGCTCATACGTAAGCACAAAGTATACATTTAACATCCACTTTTTACCTTAAGATAAGAAGCTTATAAACTAAATTTGGATCCTTTGATTTTCATGAGGGGTATATAGTAGTTTTACCGTACACGTGCAATGAATTTAACATCTTTACCCAATTTAAATGTTGTAAAACCAAAATTAAGTTAATCTACAGTATCTAATTCTTTAAAAATATAAATTCTTTTAGTAGATTATAAATAGCAGCGTATGCAAATAGAATTTGACGTCAACAAGATTAGGTCTTATAAATTTAAATGATCAGTTTTATAGACAATGTACATACAAACGAGACTACAAACTGTTTTCTTTATTTTAAGCCTTGATACAGTCAATGTTGTTCACGACTCATCAAATTTGATATAAATTTGAACAAATTTCTATATATTGTGTTTAAAAATTTGATTCATGAAAATATTATACACACGAAAAAGATTATCCTAGTAAAAATTAATGAAACGCTAAGAGTTTCATATAAGAAAATAAAAAATTTATCTACGGATATGTTATGGCTACGGCTCTAATTGATATAATGTTCTAGCCATATATGGTTTCAATAACCTTTTTATATTGAAATAAAGTATCAGAGTACATCAACCATATGTGGGCATATATTAAGAAAAAGCATATCCTAATAGCAAGAATATTCCAAAAATATTCCCATGTCTGACTCCAAGAATATTTATAGTACCCTTGTGGAAATTTATTGTCTGTAAAAGTCCGCAAAAGTCTGCAATCAAGTCCGCAAATGTCTGAAAGTTTCTCCAAACAGTCTACAAATGTCAGCAAAAATGTCTGCAAAAGTCAGCAGTCTCAATTTTGATATTTTCTCAGACAGTAGCAGAGTTTTTCGGACACCGCAAGAATTTTCTAAATATATGCGAATTTTCGCATATATCCCTTGTGGAAATTTATTGTCTGCAAAAGTCCACAAACGTCTGCAATCAAG
>JABFPN010001777.1:0-26412 GCA_022817305.1 Leptoteleia sp. ZL-2020 | reverse complement strand
CACTCAATTTTAAATTTCCCTCCATAATTTGAAAATTTACCTCCAAAATTTGAAAATCCAACACGTACCTAGTCTCCCAAATAGGGCGTGTCTCCAAAACCACCATTTGGCAAATTTATATATATATAAATATAATAAATTCAAATTGCATTAAAACATATTATAGAATAAAATTTGATATTTAATAAAAATTATGTTTTAATATTATATGTAACTTTTGTCAATAATAATAAAATTTTCGTAAAAATACTTCATTAAAAGTAGATCGCAGAGAGCAGAAATTACAGCAAAAACATTAAACTGTTAAAATTAAAGTGATATCGCTTTTGAAATGTATAAGAGAGAATTGTTTGAATTTCTTCTCGTCAAAGTGGATAGCAATTTTTCCTTTTTTTTCAATATATCCTCGGTTTTAAATTGTTTCCACTTTTTCATTGCGCGCCTACATCTATTTTCATTGTAGTCCAAGAATTTGTTAATATGTCTTTTCGTAAAATTTCCAACTAAATAAATTGGCAATTGAACCTCTTGGAAATGCAAAAATTTGACCCATATATCTGGTTTTCAATCGAAGTTTTTCAATCAGGGCTTTATCGTCGCGCATCTGTTAACATTTTCATATCGGCTTTTTTCATTCATTTTCTATGCATGTGAAAATACTAAAGTTTGTATGTGTTATATTATTAACGCACTGTATTTGTATTTGGTTTGAATTTAGTTCTGTTATATTTTGTGTCAAACGCGCTCAAGGAAAATTGTATCGGAAAAAAGTTTGTTGAAGCCCGTATTGTGACAAGTTTTATTTCATTTGTTTCTTCTGTTATTATTAAAGTTAAATAAAAATAACACGGCATTATGAAAATATGTTGAATAACGTCTGCGAGAGGTGATTTATATTCGAGTTGCGACGTACATATATATGTGTTATTAAGACTTGAAATATTTCACGTCAAAAGCTTGTAAATTGGATGCCAAAAACAATTTAAATAAAAGATACAGCTAATTCCTTATTAGATCAAATTGTCGATATCTCATCAAAATAGAATCATATTATTTTTAAATAATATGACAGCACTTTTAAGTGCTGTTAGCAAAAAAAAAAAAATTGTACATCTCATCAATTTTGCAAGATCTAACAAGTTGTATTCACCTGTCACGCCTGGACAAATGTTGTTAATGCTCGTGAAAAATTGTTATATGAATAAACACATGTTCTTTTGACGTGTTTTTGTTTAAACAAAGTGATACCGTAGAGAAAAATAATCTAATTGCACACGGAGAATGGTAATTTTAAATACAACTTTTTTCTCAGCGCAACTATAGAAAATCTAAAGATTTTTCTTTATATTGAAAAAGAAATATGTTTTATTTTATTAATATTTATACAATTCTATTTTATACAATATATAGTTAATTTTATAATCCAAGTTTAGTGTCGTTTGTTCAATTGAACGGATATCTGCATATATATTGATTCCAAAATAATACTGCGACTCAATAAAAAGGCGATTAAAGCGAGGCTCGTAAAAAGGCACACAATAAAATAGCGACCGGGACGACGCAATAAAATGTAATTATTTGTAAATAACAATTGAAATTTTTGATGACAGAGGCAAGAAACCGATAGCGCTGACGCGGGTCCAGGAGTCTACGCCGGAAATGTAGGTGGCCGTCCGTATCCTCATCGCGATTATACTCTGCACCTAAGACCGAGTTCCGGTGCCAACACAGCGGCCGACTCAAACAACGGCATCTTTTCATCGATCAGCAACGGCTTCAATTCGCTCGTCAGCAATCTTTTTGGCTGATCGTCCGCCTGCCGGCCAACGAGTCGCTTCATGATCCTATTCATCGTGGTCGGCCTTTCGCGCCTTCTACGAATAAGACGATTCACTTGGGTTTGAGTTTAAATGCGCCCTGTTCTAAATTTCTCACCGTCGCCCTCCTCGCGTTCCGCTTGAATTTTTCATCCCTTCAAACTTAAAATTAACAGACTTCTATAATACCAAACGAACGTGAGTACTTAAATATAAAATTGTAAGGGTTGTTTATTTAAAATTATGTAAAAACTAAATGTTATTAATGTAAAAGAAAAGTATACAAATGTTTAATATTAATTTAATTGTGTTTGTAATAGTATTTATCGAAGTAACGTTATTGAAAATAATGGAATTGGTACTGTAGAAATCTGTCCTTAAAACTACGTTGTATACAATTAAACGAGTGTAATTAACCACTGATGTTGATCAACAAAACTGTGATATATATAAAAAAAATTGTATCGTGTCAAACCAGCAAAATTCAGCGGGATAAATTTGTTTCATTGCATATCACATTTGATTATTCAAACAGCCGATAATAATGACGCGACGTGAATTGTTCAATTGATTAAGTGATTAAGCTTTGTAAAATACAGTCTTAAGTATAATTTTTTAGTAATAATTTAGAGATAGATGATAAGTGCTACAATTTTTATAACCGAATGAACAATCTAATGTTTTTATACCAGAATTTGATAATACAAAAAAAAAAACATGCTACGCACGAAGTAAAAAAAAAGTTAATTGTATTGTGAGAAATTTCGTACAGGGTTACTGTGATTTATTGTTGATTTGAGATTACAATTTGTATTCGAGATTTGTAAAAAAAAAACACAATGAATGAACGTTGTCATATTTACATTGAGAAAAAAATTTTTAAAATGATGATCTTTATTAGTGAACCGAAGGTACAATTTGTTCTTGATGAAATTGACGGAAAAGTTGTGAATAAAAAACAATGTCGCCACTTCATGAAATGATTTAAACTGGTTGTTATCATAATATTTGTTATTACTATTGATACATTTAATATGAATATATTAACATATCGATTAAATTATGACCTTGCGGAATGTCGAACTTATATGTTCCTTGAGACTAAAAATGAGTTAAACTGGTTCTTCTTAATTTATAAATAATTATATTAATTATATTAACATAGATTGTTATGAACATAGATTGTGAATGATACATGTAATTTTATATATATTACAAATTTATATTTACATATATATTTTATATGTATTATATTGTTTATGATTGATTCGTGTAGTTATAAATATGATTACCCACATTACTAATGTATAAATGCCATGCATTCTTTCTCTCATTAAAGGCAAATTATTTTATTCTTTAAAATCAGACAGTAAACCCTTACTCTTTATGAGTATGTGTCATTATATGCACCATGGGAAACACATTATCTATCCTTTTTAAGTCAATTTAATCACGAACAATGAAATTATAAAATCAAATTTTTAATAAAGTCTAAATGATTTTTTTCAATAGACTGGAAATTCCACACATGTAACGTATTTGTAAAAGTATTAGCGTAAAGATTGTAATATCTTTAAATTATCTCTTCTCAATGTTTAGTATGCACAAAATTATAATGACGATTCAAATGAATCTATAATTTAAATATTGCATTTTATAAGATTAGAATTGTTATACTGAGAAACATTTTTAAGAAAAATTACCAAAGTTTTCTTTATCGAGTTGATTTACGTATATTTTCTTATAAGCATAATGAAGAGTCAGTTTTTCTCATATACTGAAATAATCTTAATATTCTTTTCCCTAAAATAATAGGAATACTTGTATAAATCAGCTCTATAAAGTTCTTTTGCTATAAACTATAGTAATTTTGTCAAACAAATTGTTCTCAGTGAAGTTATTCATTATTCCTTAGCGCACATACTTATGTTTTAATGTTTATTTTAATTATTTATTTAACTGATGTACTAATGTAACTGCAATTCATCGAAAAGGGAGAAAATCTTTTTTTTTTTGGCTTTGGCGAAAAAGTTTCCATGAAACTTGAATCTGATTGAAAACATATCAATCCGTCAAACTGTTAACGAAAAAAAATTCGACATATAATGCAAAATCTTAATACCTAAACGAGAAAAGGAATGGAAGCTTTTTACATAACATTTGTCAAAGGTGAATAGTCAAAATTAATAATCTAAAAATCACGGCAATTTAATAATAAATTGATCGATAACTTTAAACGCTGCTTATACAATTGTGAATATAAAAAAATGAAAGAGAGAATCGCGGTGATTATTAAAGGATGAGACCAATCAAGATCAGTCAAGGAATGTAATAAAAGAAAATCTTAAACCATTGGATACTGACACTGACCTTGAATTATTTCGATAATCAACAAAATTATAATATATTAAATTAGCTTAGAGATAAAATTCCTTTGTGTGATCAACGTGACCCTTCTTAAAATTTGCGATAATCAGACAATTTCAAACTGCCATTGTTCCGATAAAAAGATGTTCCACTAAGAGTGAAATAAGTCACAGAATTTTATAATATATTTAATTGCCATTTAACTTTAAAAAGTTTAAAGTGTAATAATAATAAGGATATAGTTGCCTGCCAGATGCGTGATTACGTATGGTCGACGGAAGTAATTAATTAAAGGGATTAGAAAGAAAAGAATATTTTTCCCAAAACTCGACTGTTGCTATTTTTTTACATACACATATCTACTGGAGCGTTATTTACGTTTTATGATAAATTGAAAATATAAGCATTATGTATAAATAAATAAATATATATACCTATCTAGTGCTAGTTTTGGGATAATTTTTGGTCGGTTTAACGCCACATTTGGGGTTTGGCTTTGGGTACAATTTTGATTAAACACTAGTTTTAATGGCAAAAACGAAATCTATGCACTTGATCTAGAGTCGGTTAGTTGAAACAGAATTTGCATAAAAATGCAGGGATATAATTCCCGTCGAAGTTTCAATTAGACAATCTCAAAATTTGTTGAAGATGTTTGTAATGTTAAACTTGTAGCGTGTCTCAAGATGTTGAAATAAAAATTGGAAGCTTATCCCCAAACCTGGCATTACATATATTTATATACATACATCCAACGAGCTGTATACTTTCGGAACTGGAACTAGCTATGAGCTGTGCAGTTAAAAAAATGTAGCTATAATTGATTAATGCTACTGTAAATTAAATAAATATTACTGCTCATTCATAATATTAGTCTCGGGTTGTTTAATCTTAATATTCTTTTGAAAATTATTAAAAAAACTGTGCAGTGTTACGTGGGATTCGACTGTATGCTGACTTATATATATGTGTATAAATATATTTATTTCTTGTAATAAATTAAGATATGAATAAATATTTCAGTGTTGAAATAAACAGCCATTAGATGTTGTTGAAATAGATTATTGCTCATGAAGCGTGAGAACGTTATTATATATTGCAATTATTTATACATTGTTACAATAAATTATATGATTTATGAACAAATATTCACATTTTTTCCAACCCATTCTGTAAAATTGCGTTATATATAACTAATGATAAAAAGATATCTACCGCATAGTACAAATCTGTCCTTTAAATTTCAGTTGAAAATCAAAACATTATTATCACTATGTCCAATCTAAAGAATGTCACTAAAATGTTCATATAATATTTTATAATATAATAATGTTAACACATTTTAAACGAAATTAACAACAAATATTGCATAAGAGTTTTTAGTACATTTTGTGCTATTAAAAAAATCTTAATAACTCTCGAACTTATCAAAATGCCAGAACCCTTTAACTTGCCGTGGCAATTTAAAACGTACAGGAAAATTTTTCATTTTTATGAAACACAAATATTTACATATTTATATAATTCAAATATAAAAGTCTGTAATGTATATTTTATTTTTTATATCAAGTCCTAATCACATGTCAAAATTACAAAAATGCAGTCTTAATCTTTTACCTATATATAGACACTCAGAAAAAAGAATAGTAACATGGTCATATAATATAGTTCGTGAACTACCCCGATGGAAAAGGATATCACATTAATATTTGAAGATTATCTGTAACGTATATATATAAAGTAAAGTTTTCTTGATTATTGTAAAATTTTAATCTTATTTACCCGATTTTAAAAATTAACCACATGATTTTTGTCTTAGTATATATAGAAATTAAACATCTAAATATACAACATTAATATTATGATAACTGTTGTAAATACAAATGTATCTTAGTAATTATAGGAAACAAATTACTAATATAATAAATAATTATAAGAATTCAATTGGAAAAACATCAAGTCTATACATTTTGTTAATTTTATCTTCAATTATATTCTTAAGTAATTTTTACAATCATTCAGTGGCTTTCAAATGAATGAGAGCAACTTTCAAAATGTATAGTTTTTATAAAAAATACTTCACTAACTATGAACATAATAATATTGATAATAGTTAATTGTTATTAATACATTTATTGCATAATTAACAAATACTTAAACATATTAAAATTTGTATAAACTGTAGCAGTTATATAAACTGTTGGCTACTAAATGTACAACAAATGTTATGACAATGTATGTGCTTAATAAATATAAAATTTGTGATTAATAATAATTGGATAATCAGTATCAATAATATTTTGATGTGCTTTGTATGTAATATTAAACATTTATATAAATTAATATTTATCTGCTTAGTTTTGCTTACAAAACTGGATAATATATAAATTATAAACGCATTAAAAACTCTAATTGCTTTATTTGTATTAATCCTGTATTATTTTCTATAATGATATCATCGTTTTCAATTAGATGATAAAGAATTACATTTAATAAATGATTTATTAATCCACCGATTAGCTGCTTTAATATTTAAGTAATGTACACTTTTGAAAGGAGTTCCATAGCTCCTGCAACTTTGGCCTCGAGAATGATAAAGGCACATTAGTTGATATTTTATTGCCAAAACATTACTATATAAAAATACTTTAATTGGTTAACTTAATAATTGAAACAACTACAATTACAATATATAAATTAATATACATCTTGACTAAACTAAATTTTATCATTTTAATTTTATTAATGAAAAAGCTTTACAAAAATTAATACCAAATTATACGAAAATGTTTACATTACTTCGTGTACAAGTGTCAACTTAGCAGCTTTTTAAGGTCATTCAAAACATTTTATAGTAATTAACGAATTGTGCGTTACATACTTCAGTGTAGACCGTTTTTATGTTATAATTACTTTTTTGTTCAATTCTTGTTATATATTTTACTTTTTTATTGTATTACCAAATACTTAACAATAATTTTCTATAAATGAATTGCATGATACAATTTTTGTTCTCATTTTATATTAAATGATTATAAAAACGCTTAAACGTCGATAATACTGCTTCGCTTTTTGTCAATATCTGTTGCATCTAAATCATTACCAAGGCTACCAACCCTTCCACGCATTCCTATATTTCCAGTAATTTGTCCAGTTGCCTTAAGCTTTTCTTGCATTTGAGCTAAAATATCCTGCATTCTTCGGATCTGAAATCATTGTAAAAGTTCGAATTTTAATTTAACGCACAGAAATGAACTATCCATTTATATATTATATAAAGATATAAATTTGGTTTTATTTCAGCATATTTCCAAAAAAATAGCGTTCAATGATTAATAGTTATTACCTCTTCGTCTTTCTGCAGTAGTAATCGATCAGTTTCTGTAATATTATTTTCAAATTGCGGACCAGAATCCCTCTTAAGTTTACTGCAAATATATAAAAATTACATTTACAATATAATTTATTATATTTATAGAAAACGTTCATTCCCTTAATCTGACTAGCAATAAATACAAAGAAAATGACACAAACAATACTTCACAAGTCTAGCCATAAAATGGTAAAGTTTGCAATTTAAATGGCAAACAACATTATAAGTAAGATATCATTTTAATTGCTACTTTTATCATTTATTTTTCTTAGTGTACTTAACAAAAAAAAGGATCCACACATATTTCGAGATAAATTTACGAAAAAAAAAAGAGTTCATTGCATTCCTGTGTGAATGAAAAGTTTCAAACATCTAAAAAACTAGTTGCCCCTAAGAATGACACAAGAATATGTTATTTACATGCGTAAATACCTCCGTTCCCGAATCGCCTGTTGTGAAATTTGAGATATACATTGTGCGCGGAAATTTTCATAATGAACATCTTGAGTAACATCTTTCAAATCCTGCATGTGCGTAGATATTAACATTGTTCTGAGCTTAACAAAGTCACTGTGCTTTGGATTTTCCACTGTAAATGTAAAATCACATATTTTATTGAGACATAATTATAATGTGATTAATAAGGTTCTACTAATTTATAAAAATATTGATAAAAAAATTACCTTCAACAACACCCCAAGGATACTGACGGCCTCGTACTTTTCTTCCTGCTACTTCCAGAACAGTTGAGCTACCAACAACAGCGAAAGGTATGCACGCTTTTAATTCTTTATCCTGCTGTTTGAATTCTTCATCTTCGTCACTGTCGCAATCAGGGAATTGATAAATCTAAAAAATAATATTATGTACTTTATAAAAGGAGAGAAAAGATTGTTAGCAAACTTGTCCAAAATATCATTTTTGTAATAATATTCGAATTATAAGCAAATTTTAAATGTTGAATTAAATTGCAAAAATTTATACCTGAATTTCATGCTCTTCAATGTCCGCAAGAATTCGTTCTTTTAGTTTCTTAACTTCCTGCGTTGTAAGAGTATCTGCTTTAGCGATTACAGGAACAACGTTTACTTTTCTGTGTAATCTTCGTAATACCTCTAAATCCAGTTGTCGTAAACTATGATAATGTAAAAATAAAATTTGAAATTAATGACAATAGTATAATATAAATGTTAATATTTTAATAGATTTTCATAAATATTGATCAATTGCAATAATAAACATCTTTATTTTAATTGCAGCCGAGTCTTTTGTTACTTATTTCAGCTTTTTGAAACACAAATGGTGTAACTCCACTTCTCGTTTTTTCTTAATTATCCATTCTACTAGCAAGTGAAATAGAATGGATACCAACCCATGCCCGTAAGGTGGTATGAAGTATAAACAGCAATGAACTCGATTATCTTGAATATTTTTACGATTTAATCCACTTTCATCGGTAAAATACTGTCGAAATTGTTCGTCTATATAAGAAGAACAAGCCTTCCACGTATCTTCACAATTTACCGAATCTCCATATCCTATAATTTTACAAAAATATGTAAATTATAATACTTATTATTTAGGGACAACTTCTGACTTCGGTATTTAACGTTACCTGGTGTATCTACTATTGTTAGACGCAATCTAACTCCTCTTTCTTCAATATCCATCGTCTTTTTCTCAATGCTAGTCGTTTTTTCTATACGATCTGAAATAATTAATTTACAGTTTACTTAACTGATGATTTAATTCACATTAATTTGAGAACGGAAAAAGTGTAATTTAAATCTGCTCTTTAGGAACTCAATTCCTGAACAATAGAAAATCACTATTAATTTAGCAGATGTACCTGAACATGATGCTGATTACATTTGCTCCAAACTGTTGTTATTAAATGCATAAAATACGTATCTTAACAGTAAATACCTGCAGCATCTGGAACTCGACGATCCTTGTAAAGATCGCCAAGAAAAAGACTGTTGATCAAGGTTGATTTTCCTAAACCAGTTTCACCCAACACCATCAATGTAAATTCGAATCCTCTCTTCACAGACTTCCTGTGTACTTGTTCCGGAAGTGTGGCGAAACCAATATAGTCCCTGTCTTGCTAAACGAAATTAATCTTTTGTAATACTTTCCCTCACAATTATTAAATGCACAAAGTGAACAACACTTGTTGATCATTTAAATTTTTGTTTCATAATCTATATTATGTCTTTATATATAGAATAAAGCGTAAACTAATTTTGTTACTTATTGATACTAAAATTTCCTTGAAATTTTTTCTAGAGAAGAAGTATAAACATTTCAAAATCTTATTAAAGTTTACCGTTCATCAAATTCTTCATAAAATTTCAAAGCATATCAAAAGTTTTTTATTTTTTAATTTATGTAGAATCCACAATAAATACTATTACACTCAAATTAAAAATATACTTACTTTAAGAAAACTGTACAAAGAAATTTTTCCTATTAAAATTAATAGAAAATCAATTAAAAATAAGAATATTCAGTTAGTATATAATAAATTTAAGTGTTTATATTAAAAGGAAATTAATGTTATGATAAATATTATTGTAGATAATACTAATGAGATTTCTAATTATGATAAGAACATGTCTATTTGTAAATATATAAGCCTAGTTCAGCTGTCATCATCGCAGTATTGTTTCGGCCCGTCTTCAGTGCGTGTTAAATTTTTTATGTTCGGTCAGTGTTGTTTAATTAATTGTATAGTGTGTGCAAATTTCAAGATAAATTAGTGCTTCCAACAATTTAAAATATACATATTTTCATCTGTAGTGTGGGTGAGTACATATTTATATAAACTGCATGCAATTGTTAGATTAAATTTGTATCATCTGTTGAATATTCTTAAACTGAAACAATTTTTATTCTTTTCTTGAAAAAAAATCCGTTTAATATAAATGGAATTATTCTTCAGATAAATATATGCTTTATAAGAATTATTTATTCTTATTATAAATAGAATTTCGTTTTTTCCATATAATGAATGGAAATCCTATTTAATATAAGAATATTCTATTACTCTTAAATAGACAGTTTTGTGAGTGTATTTGAACATTTTCAAATATATATAATCCTAATTTGTAACGTTAAAGTTGCATTAAGGTTTTCAATTTATAAACAATAAAAAGAGAACGGGGAAAAAATCAAAATATTGTAACATTTAATAATAAATCGAAATTATAAAGATATATTTTATAATTTAAAATTAATATTTTTATCGCGGATATGAGTGATATCCAGGTGTGGCAGTTTTTTTCTTAAGAAATTAAATTTTGTTCACTTTGAATTGATCGATTAACTAATAATTTAGAACTAAATTAAACAATTATCTAAGAGAAAAAAATCAGATTATCGCCTTATTAAAAACATTAGTGAAATATAAAATTACATTCTCAAATTACATCAAATTTATTTGCAATCTTTTCCCAAGCAGAATATCACGAATGCAGTCATTTAATCAATCATACATATAAGTCAAGAGACGTGGTATTACATCTGGTATATATAATAAGAAAACTTAGAGACCAATTGATTAAGCATTTATTTATGGATTTTACATTCGAGTCAAATAAAACAGAAAATAACTGGCAGAAAAAAATAGTTGTGATGTAACTTACCGCCGGACATGGTGGCAGCGACAACAACACTAACCGGTGAACTTATGCGAATGCTACTTTAGGGTGTATCGTCCTCGGATGAGCGTATTTCCTTGCGCTCGCGCACCCTCGCTCTCACGATCAATAATGACCTTCTCACTTGAAGTTTGACACGCGCCACTATTTTCTATTCTCACAATACACACGCGTATATAACAATCGTTTATATACTTATTAGTTTCGAACCAGATTTCAACTTTTTGTATATTATTTATTATAAGTTATTCCACTTCAAATAAGAACAGAAAACAATATACTTTCTTTTTTCAACCGCAGTAATTTTTTATGCCTTTTTTAATTACATCTTCCGATGGTTTGTTATTATGCGCATTTTATTATAAGTTTTAGGAACAATTTCGAAGAAAAGTTTATCAAAAAATTGTTAACGGCAAATAAAACTTTTTTCTGAAATACCTTTATTCCATTAAGATATACGGATATAATACTACTGAATGTAATTTATAATATTTCGCATTAAATTAATTTATTTTTGTCTTATAAAAATAAATTGTGAGTTATACTTATTTTAATTAAACTTTGTTTACCTAAGTTTAAATTATTGAAGCGTCTCGCATTGTATTAATTTTATTCTGATTCAACGAAACTACCAATTTATTACAATAAGATAAAAATTTAACATAACAATTCTTAAGATTATAATAGATGGCCATGTCGAAGTTTCTAACATATGTAAAAATGCCAATGTCTCATATTGAGAATACAAAGTAAAAATTAATTACATAAAGTATTGATAAAAACTAAGTACATTTCAATATTTTGCAAATATTACATTTATTAGTACGTACAAAGTGACACTATACTGTTTATGAAATGGGTTACTGTAACCGTAAATTTTATAAATACCTTTAAAAATGTGAAACATTACAATAAATTGTAACAGTTTCTGTTTTAAAAACATAATTTTTTGTATTAATAGTTCAACTTTTAAACTAAAAATAGTATATTCATGAATTGATAAAATTTATGAACTGAAAGTATACATTCTCTTAAATAAAATTGCAAAGTTTTAACATTAATTTAACTTTAGATGATTGCACCGAACAAACAAAAAAGGTAACTTGTAACAAATATAAAACTGTTACAATAACCCGACAATATTTTACACTTACAAACAGATGTAATTGTCTTCACTTTTAACAAATTAAATAAATGCGCGTATATATAACTTAAATGAATAAAACATCGAATTATTTATTCTTTAAAATATCATAGACACTTGTTTGGATGATCATTTTAGGTATTTAATGTTGAATCACATACAAGAATATGTGCAAATTGTTATTTGTGCTACTACAGAATAATGTTCAAAACGTTCAAATACATAAGAAGTTATTTTAGAAAAATAATTTTATATATTAGCAATACACCTACAGTAAAATTCAACCTTTGACAAAATTATCCTGAACGAATATTTAATTGCAAATATAAAACATCCATTTACATAACTAATCTTTATAATTGTGCTTGATTAAATAATTACATATTGCAAGCATACAGCATACCTTTATAGCAGTACTGTATTTTCTTAAATTAAATTATACATGTCATTTCTTTCTCATCCTTTGCTTCTGATCAACTTTAAAAAATTAAATGTTGAATAAATCAATGCAAAGATTGTGTGTATGTCTATTATAGGACTTTACTGTAGTCCAGATTGTAGTTGTAAAACTCAATTATATAAGAATATCAAATTAGATACAAGTAAATTAAATAATATAACATACAATTTTTATGAAAACGAGAAACAGTCCTTTACTTCGATCAGCTTAGAAAACCAATATTTAATTATGGATGAAAGCTTTATTTTTATCACAACTATAAAATAAATAAAAACACATAAAATTCTAAATACTCACAACTTATTGAAACTAACTATAACACACATAAAATTCTCTTTGTAGTGTTACCATTTAAATATGTAATCTTCCCCAAGATTTTACCTTTGTTTTTCTGAAGGTATTTTTTAAAAATTTAAATGAAATAAATTAACTTATATTTTACACTTTTTTTAGAATTTTATATGTAAATTAAGTTTGTATTAGGTAATAAACATTTTAATACAATCAATCTGACCTATACGTAAACAACTAAATCTGGTAAAATTGACTATGAACTGCTCTAAGAGTGTAGCGTTACACAAAGTAAATATTTAAAGTAAAAAAATTAATTCCGTATCATTTGTACTTTTGAAGTTATTAACTTAACCTTTTAAATGTTTGCTATGGATAATTTTGTTGTACATTCTATTAATCGAAGAGTAATGTATTCAAAGTTCTGTTATTTTCTGATTTTTGACATTCAAGCTATGATGAAGAAATGTGGAATTTCTTAATACCTTATATTTACATGAGGAATATAATAAACACAAAAAACAGACATCACAAAGCACAAACATGTATATAAAGTTAAGAATCTCAATGAAGAGATTATTTACATTTGAGTTGAGAGAGTAAAGGAGAGCGAGGCAAATTGTATACAATTTTACATGATTTTCGCAATTCTCTGCGCGCGATATGTGATTCCAGGCTATGACCAAGAAAACCAAGATCGATTTGAACTTTGCGATGGAGATTTCGGTAATGGTGAGGAAGGTGTTGATCCTCTTGGAGTACTTGGTTTGCTTTGCTGTTTTTCTGCTTGTTTAAACTGCATTTTGAGATTAGTTTCAGCCTGCATTTTGGATTCATATTCTCGTACATCATCCAGAGTCATGTCCAGCCAATCATCAATCCATGCAAAAGCTTGTCGATGACCAAGTAAAAGAATATCCCGTATACACTAACAAAAATTGTTATAATTGTTATCATATTTCATACTTTGTTTGTTATTTTGCTTATACATACTTTTACATTGATAACATATAAAAATATATCGATAATTATTGGATAGAGCATCGATTTGTTTTATCGCACTGATTACGATTCTGAAGGAAGAAAAGCGTGAAAGCTTGTCGTTCAAAAGATAAACTGCGAAAAATGGCAATTTTTCTCTAATATCTTTTCATAAGTGAGATATAACAAATGTTTTATCTAATATATCTTTAACTAACGACAGATTTGGTGCGAATTCTTATGGTTTGTCAACAACTTTGATATTTCACAATCTTGATATCAGGTCATTAATTTGATTTACCATTATTATTTTTATTTTTTTTATGAAAGATATGAGCGTTGAATAAACTTATATATATTTGCTTAACACTAATAGAAACTTACTCTGTGAATGTAATCTTCAATGCGAGTTTGCATTCCCCAAACTTCAAATGATGCATTGACCAATTTATAGGAACACATTATTGGGTGTGTATTTTCTCTCCAACCTTCTACAAGTGGTCCACGACCAGTTTTCTTAGATTGGAAAAATTTTGGATCCTGCGAATTATTAATTAATTATAAATTTCATTCCAAAGTTACTAAACATATAATTGAATATTTATTTTTGTTTAATACGTGCATATACCATGTAACTTTTGTAAAACTAAAATAAAAAAAAAACTATTTACTAATTAATTTATATGTAAAAAATTTATTTATTATTAATATTTACTTCTTCCTCCTTATAATGTTTTGCAGATATTTCATCGTATGCAATGTCTACGAAATCAACTTCACGATGTATCAATTCCACTGGACTTAACCCATGACACTAAAGTAAATATAAATTAAAATAATATTAATCTTTTCATATGCTTAAATAAATTAATATAATTAAATTTGTATCAACTTACATTTTCACTAGATCCATTATTATTTTCATACGTAGTTTTAATGTATATATTGAATTTAGGAAGGAAGGAACACTGTAATAAAAAATTGAAATAATTAAATAAATTGTAAAGTTTTAAAAGTATTTTTATTTAATGTATAAAATAATGCAATGCTTACTGTATATTCTATAATTTGCCATTGATTTTCATGAAAATGAGAAAAAACCATATTAATATGTGAATACTTAATAAAATTATCATACACATATAGAATAATTTATGATATATTTATTTGAATTAAAATACTTAATTTTTTACATTACCTGTAATAGTGAATGGATAATAATTCCAAGCTTTTTCAGTAACATAAAATATTCGTGGAATAATTGATTGGATCCAATAAGGAAGTTTGCTATAAATAAATATTTTTAATAAATATCAAACATTTTTGTAAACATGATTTAATATCAAAGTTTCATTTTGTAATTAAATTCTTTATATAAACTTGTAACATAAATTACAAATTTTGAAGAAACTGTTCCATTTCAAACTTCTTAATATATGCTTGAAAAACTCACAAAAGTACAATTGAAAATTTAAATTCTATGATAAAAGATTATAAATTTCAATTACAATATAATTTATTTTTTATGTTATATGTATTTAATATACTGACGAGTGTATATTATAGAAATAATATATTTAAATCATCATTATATATTAAAGATTTATTTTACTTTGAAAAAATCATTTGTTTCTTTTTTTATTTAATATTTAAATAAAAATATGAAACTAAATATTCAAAGAAAGTTGTAAACAAATAAATAAACGTGTATATATTTAAAAAAAATATTATAATCAGTTATTGCAAATAAATTTTAAGAAACAAACAAAAGACTTTAACTGAATTGTTTGAATGATGCTAATGTAAATATTGTTTGAAAAATATACAATTTACAATTTACACAGGATTCACATATATTAAATTTCCAGAAGAATTTAAATTATTAAAATGTGAAAAGTTAGTAACATAAATGACCATCTCCTGCAAATAATTTTGCATAATTTACTGTATATAGTAATGAAAAAGGATGTTAAAACTACACATTAGTACAAGCATTTGATTGTAAATTTGGCAAGCTTATTGTTATTCTTTTCTCTTAGCTTATTCAATAAAGTGGATTAAAATGTCATTACTATTAAATTAGATCGATACCTTGACAAATGAATTCTCTTTTCTGTATACTGTCCTTTGCCATGAGTAGGATCCTCGCAGGCTGTATTTTCAACAACTTCAACACCTTCATCCGAATCGGACTGTTCATGACTATGCCGCGCGATCATGTATAGTTGACCAATGCGATACTGACGAACAAATTAAATATGAAAAATTAATTTCAAACCATCAATTAACCTTGGAATGACTATTGAAATAAAATAATGATAAACTTTAAATTTAACTTGTAATTGGAATGCACAACTTTGTACCACGTTACTATTAAAAATGTAATGAAAGGCTAAAAATTGGTATCATTTAATAAAAAGACCAATAATTGTCTCAAAATGAAAGTGAACGAACCTCTTCGACAGTTAACGGCATACATATTCGGTATTCTTTAGTTAAAACCATTTTTGGGGAAAGAGCAGTACGACGAATATATTGTAAAAATCGATCTAGCGTGTTCACCCAAGAACTGGCGTTTGGTCACTCAAATTGATGCTATTTCGATGCTCCTAAGTCTCGACTGAGCCAATTCAAGAACTCCCAACAAATTACCGACAACAGACGACAAACAAATAAGTCGTGTGAAGTTAGCCACGTTACTATCCAGTGTGGTTAAAATTCAAAACTTGTAATTTTAAATAATCAAGCGAAAATCGTAATCAAATGGTCATTAATCTTTTTCTACTATATAGAATGAATTCTTTGAATTATTAAAAATTTTTACTTAAAAATCCGTTGATACGAATAATTCATTTTCTCTCGAAATTCAAATTTGGCGCACATTTTATCTAATAACTGCAACTTCATACTGAGCTTTACATTTTAAGAATGAATTTTAAATCTAAAATTATCAAAACAAATTTTTTTCAATTGCTATATATATATATAAAACTTGAAAACCTTAAAAATTATTATATGAGTACTTTAATGGTTACAAGTGGTATAATTATGAATGAACAAATAAATTCGTTTAATTAAAATACAATATAAAGATTTTATAACTTCTTCCTTTATTTGGACACAAAATTTATCGATGTTTTCCAAACCAAACCCTGTCAACTGGACATATCCAATTACTACATCCTAATAAATTATTCTGCACAACATATTTGTACGTCCAATAATTTTGATTGTTTTCCTCCAGCCACTTTTCCTCTGCAAATTTATTTTCTAGTTCTTCATTGGTAAATGCCTTTGCCTTAAAAGGCAATTTCTTAGCTATTACTTCTAACATTCTTTTAACCTAAAAATTAATTTCATCATTATTTACTGCAAATTAATATTATTTGCTTATTAATACATTAATAAACTGAATTATAATTTAATGAATTTGAGTTCTATAAGTGAATTACCTCTTTATATTCAATCTCTCCTCCGACCTCTAGAATTACACGACCAGCTTTTAGTGGAGTAACATAATGATTGATTGCTGCTTTTCCACCACCCATACGCATACCATGTCCCTGTAATTGAAAATTTGTTTAATTAAAGGTGTTACTTCTTTATGTTATACATTTGTAATAAAGTTTTGCATGAAAATTATAAATATGGATTATCATAAGTCAGTTATTTTTTATAATACTTTTTTTGAAACAGGCTGCCAAGGTGGAGGTACGCGCCAAACTGCGAATCCCTTTTTAGGTAAAAGTCTAGCTACAGTCAAACGCGCCATTTCAAAATGTGCATGTTTTAAACGTCCACCTATTTCAGCAACAACTCCAAATTGTTTATGCTGAAAAGTATTGTGTACTAGCTCCGGACCTCGCATTAAACGCAATCTTTTTTGCATTTTAAAAGGTTTAATACTAGGATGGTATTGTGGAACTTTTGGAAGAAGTTGTAGTCTGGCTTTCTCAGGGTATTCAATATCTAAAATTTTGATAAACATTATATTAACAAAAGTAATAATAAAATAAGATTAGAAAGTAAACAATGGATATTTACACTCCAATTGTATACTTTGTATATAAAAGCTAACTTGTTGAAATGTCATAATAAATATGTGGCACATTTATCTTGATATTTTTAGGAGATATAAAATAATAATAATAAAAGAAAATGATTTATTACTAAATACATAATATAAAATATAATGTACGATACAATACCCAATTCTTATATATATCTTGTTTAAATACTTATACACTGAGGTATTACTTATTTAGAAAATTAATTAATTAATTTTTAAGCAATAGTTAGACTTATTCATTGATTTTAATATTAATTATCATATAAATTTAATATAAATTGATACTTTACAATAAAATAAACATACTAATTTCATTGATCAAAATTGTATAAATAATAATAGATATAAAAAATAAGTGGTCTTCCTTGCATAATTATGTTTCAAATAAGGCATTTTTTTTACAAACATATTTAAAAACTCACTTTCAAATTTTATTGGTCTTTCAAACGATTTAACGCCCGCAGTTTGTACTAAACAATAGGGTGACTTGATTGCTGCAAAAATATGTAACATTAAAATTTATAAAAGGATTTAATTAATTTTATATAGTTGTTATAAATACCTGTCACTTGACGCAATAATGATGAAAATCTTGAGAACATCTTGACTTTCTTTTTTATAATTAATATATCAATGTTTAAAAGTTATGAACTTTAAATTTGAGGTTATCTAAACTCAGGACTGAAAAGTTGTGTTTACACTGCACACAACTTCTCAATAACCTGTAAATTGCAACACGTACAAGATAATTAAAACCAATACTTTAATAAACGTTACACAATTGAAAGGAATAAAGATAAAATAACGAGCAGAAGAATAAGAACACTCTATTCCTGTATTTCCTACTAGTTGTTATATACTCATTATTTTCCTTAGCTTATTTTTGGATTCTATTTCATTGGATTGACGGTATCACTGGAATCAATTGTGGAACAATTGTCAAGCTAACAATTGTAGAAAATACACATGCATAATGCTGTATAAAAGTATCTTAAAGTACCTTCAATGGTAATGAGAATAGCCATTAAGTTCGTAGGAAACCAGTGTAGTAAACATAGTAATGCATAGGAAGTGTTTACATCCTAATTTGTTTTTTTTTTCTATTTAAAAGTGAAAATATCAGAATGTCCACTAATATAATAAAGATAAATAATATTTATATTTCGTATAAATCACTTATTTTATCATTACCAGATTAAAATTGACATATTAATATATATACATATGACATTCTATGACATTTTCAATAAGGTATATATCGAAATTAAATATTTACAAATACAATAAGAATAATTATTATTATCGATCAGAATAATTTATTTCCAAGTGAAATTTAAAAATTTTTTATTGATCATAAATAAATTCAATGAGTGACATGTTACAATTGTTCAAATCAAATGTTATCACTGCTAAGATAATTATCTACTTTGCCGACAGTACATTAATCCGTCATGAAATTTGTAGATGCCGTGATTAATAAACACATTTCCTACTTTTCATCATAAACGCACTGTTCGTGTGCCGTGAAATGTCTTGTTATCGGTTTCAATTCAAAATAAAGTGGTGACAAAAAAAAAGTTGACGGAAAATTGCTGGCTACTGGTGTCAACGTAGTTGATTTTGAGGAAAAAAGTTATTTGTATTATAATAGTAATCAACGCCGTCCTCGAGTGTTTACGTTAATGGAAGAAATCTAAATTACTTCGCGTAACATGTCAGCAGCAAAAACTATTCAAAATCCTGAAATTCCGGGCAAGTATTTATTATGTATATGGGGACATGTTTGATTTGCCGGCTTAATAAATTAATGGTTTATACGAGCCACAAAATAACGATTAGTTACACAAGTTTCTATAGAGCTGTATAATCCATTATTATTTAATAGAAAAAGCGGCGGAAAGTGTGTGTTTATACAATCGATTATAACCTCAATATAGATGTCATGATATATTAAACATTTGAACTACATAAGTACATTTTAAACTGAATGTACTTTTAGTCTGCTACGGCTTTGCAAAAAGCCAACAATTTTTACACTCGCTTTAATTTCATCATTTCACGCACTAAATTTCGTTTCGTTTTGTTTACTTTTCTTGGTTGTACAAAAAATATTTAATTATTTACTTGAGGTTTATCGTAAACTGAAGATTGAGCAATTAAAAGTTATTGAAACAGTGTTTTAAATATGTTCAACTATTTTGGTACTATTTTTTAATCGTTTAATTATTTTTTGTCATACATTGTTTTAAATGTAATTATTTATTTTTATTTCAAATTTTCAATAAATGTACATTTAAATTTAATGTTTCTTCTCATATGTAAATAAGTAATATCTCAAAATATAATACATTGTTTTAAATACTTAGATATTTTTCACAAGTTTATCCTTTATCTTTTTCTTATCAGTATTCAACTTTAACTAAAAGTATAATTTATACATTTAATGCTATAACAAGTTATTGTTTTATTAGTAAAATAAAAACTGAAAAATATTTAAACATTAAATACTAAATGATAACATATATCATGAATTAGGAAGTATAAAGAAAACAATATCAAGTTTTTATCTTATTATTTAATAGAAATGGAACCTCGTTACCTTTTGTCACCAATCGCATGCTTTATCACTATTTTATCTTATTATGTAGTATTTTAAATGAATATTTATACACAAGTATATTTACACAAGAATAACTTGAAATATTTTTCTATAAAAATTGTTTTTAAAATGTCTAACAATAAATAATATATAAAATGTATTAATATTTAAATTTAAACAATAAGTTTTTGAAAATAGAATATATATAAATGAATGGATTAATGCAAATTATAAAAAAATTGTTTTAATAATGTTTTTATTTAATTTATGAAAGGAATTTTTATTAAAAACTAATTACAATATTTTTTAATAGGTATGGAAAGGATTTTGCCTCCTCCACCTCCGCCTCCTCCTCCGGCTGAAGTACCACCGTCAAAAAATGCATCAGATACTTCTCTAACTGTTCCAAATATACAGGCTCCTATTAACCAAATGCCAAATATGGTTCCTACCCCTGTACCTACACCACCAATTCCTATGGCTCCTATTGCTTATCCTACTACGGCAACTCCAGCTACTTACTATCCTGTGGTTCCACCTCAGCCACCACCTCAAACAAATACACCGTGGTGGGTAGCAACTGATATCGATACTAATGAAGCTTATCAAAGTTGGTACGAAGCTAGATATAAGGCAGCTTTAGCAGCTCAAACTGAAGGAGTTAAAACCAAAAATAGAACTTTTAAGAGGAAAGCTGAAATTGTAGATCCTAAATTAGACGCAGGTAAAATTGCTTATTCTTATATTAATAAAAAAAAAGAAAAAAAAAAATTTGTAGCACATGCACGGAAACTGTCCTGTTTCCGTTCTGTTTAGAAGATGGAAACTAGCTGTTTATAGACGAGGACTATTTAAAAATATTTTGTTAGTAATAAAGAAAAAGAATCATATTTGTAATTTATCACAAAATAATATGTATTTTATTTTATTCTAGAAAAAGTTGCAAATGCCCAAAGGGAACTTTCTGCATTAATGAAACCTTTGAAATGTGATTTATGCAACGCTGTAGTAAGTATTTATTTTAATTCTTGTTATTTTTACGAAATATGCACATATTTTATTCTATTTTTTTATTATTACAGATGAATTCTACTTTACAAGCTAAATTGCATTATCAAGGAAAGCCTCATCAGAAAAAAGTATCAATGTTTTTAAATCAAAGTGCTAAAAAGGCTAAAACAGAAGATGGCCAGGTTTCCAGTACAACTGGAAATGACTGGAACACATATTGCGAGGTAAATGTAAAGATTTACTTTGCAGCAATAAAAGTACGTGATAAGGTAATATTTATTAAATGTCTGTTTTAGATATGTAAAACCTGGTTTACGTCACAAATTGACGCAGCGCAGCATTATGCTGGTAAAAAACATATGAAAGCAGCTCATGGCTTAAATAGAACCAGGTAAACAGGAATATATTTTTATTTATTTAATAATATTAATTCACATTATAGTGCTTTTACAAGTAATACAAAAACAAAGTAAAACTTTTAAGTGTTGAGAACATATGTATAAATTAATACTGAAAGAGAGGGAGAATCAATAATGAATATATTAAATATTTTATATATTATTGCGCACTTCAACATATTTAAACAAGGTTGAAGTACAACTAAATCATTGCTTATAACAGTACTACTAAAAGTAGTTATTAAAATGAAATTATTGATAGAAAAGTGTAATTTTCTTTCTAATATACATGCATGCAATATTTGAAATAATAATCAATTGTAACTTTTGTCTATAATCAAAAGTATAGCATATAAAATTGTATGAATGTATCAAAACATTCAAAGCAATTAAATTAATATTCAATTAACATTTATAAGGAGTTATTAAAACATTAAATCATGCTTGAAGAAACAACATTAATTAGTATAAAATCAATTTTTATGACAATAAAATGATATTTTTTATATCAATTTTTCATTCGTAATGAATTATATTATGTAAAAATTTGATAATTATTACAAAATAAATTTAAAATAGTATATTAACAATTTCTAAATCTATATATAATTACTTTGTTATAATATATTTGATTTTTCTAAATACAACTGAGATGAAAATGATGTTTAGCTCTATTAACTGCATGCAAAAGGGTCGAAAATAATTTTAATTTTATATACCTTCCGTAGTGAATTTAAATAGTTTTTCATTCATTTATTATAATTATTATTTCTATATCATTTTACTTCTTGTTTTTTTAAATTGAAAAATATATTCAATAGTTTTTAAATATTTATTTGTTTTATTAATTATTGATTATATTAAAATAATGTAATTAATTTATAGGCCAAATAAAAAGAATCAAAGTTCAACAGTACCAGTGGATGCAACAGGAAGGTTTGGCATTGGCGTTAGTTTTCAACAGGAAGCACCAAATCCTGTAGTAGTATCAAATCCTGTAGTGGCTGTAGATGTACCTCAGCCACAACCAGTGACAGTGTCGAATGTGACATATCCGACCCCACAAACTTATGGTGCTGCTCTTCGTTGCGACTTGTGTGGTGTGTCCACCAATCGGCTGGACCAACTTGAGATTCACAAACGTGGAGCTCGACATTTGCGAATGTTAAAGCTCAATGGAATGCCATTACCCGAATCAAGTATAGTAACCAACCGCAATTTCCAAAAAAAAATATATAAATAAAGTATATTCTTGTAGCATAATTTTATTAGCTTGTTTCAGTTCTGAAAAATTCAATTTCATTTAATTTGTTTCATAGTTTTAATAATTTCTACAAATCATTAAGTTAAACATTCTTTTTTTTTTTTTTTAAATAAAAATTCTTTTTCCCGGTGTTAATATTATTTTATTATTTTTCATAATGGAGTAAATAAAATGATGAAATTTCTTCCAGAATTGACAAGCATGCGGTTGATTATTGTATATGACTTAGATTGTTATAAAGGTGGACACAAATTATAATTTTAACTATTGTAATTATAATTTTTTACATGCCAATTTTCTTTGTTTAGACGTTGAAAAGGAATCTGTACCAATGGTTTCTGGACCCATTGATTATTCAATCTACAGAACACCATCCGGTAATTATGTTATAAATCAATATTATAAATTAAGTAGGTAAAAATATAGTATACTGAATTTTAAAGTTCTGTTTGCAATTTTTAGGGCAATATTATTGCGCGCCATGTAATCTTTCACTGAATTCGGAATCAACGTTTGCACAGCACATAGAGAGCAAAAAACATAAAAACCAGACAAACCCTAAAGTGCAATCAGGAGCAGTCACGGTAGCATCGAAAAAACCGGCATTGAAGAAAAAATGAAGCTCGAATGTCCAAAAAGAAACTGACTTATAAGCACCTTTTCGTTATGTTGACGCTTTGCCAGAGCTGGACAAAATGTTGAAATGACAATTTTTTTTGTTATTTTAGACAGATTAGTATGTTTATATTGAATTATTCAGTTATATCAATTTTTCCTATTTCTTTTTTTTTTATTATAATTAGTTTATTGTAATCAAATCGATTGTAATATATATTATATAGAAAATTGCAAATTTGAATTGAATATATATATTTCTTTTGAAACAAATGAAATATGTTTATATGTACAGAACACTGATATATAAAAATATATATGAAACAGTTTTTGTGTGGATGTGTATATAAAATAAAAATTTTTTATAAGAAAATAAGTGTATATTGAAAATTGTATATAAAGAATATATTTAAATGTATTAAAATAAAGAAACATTTCGAGATTTCATTGGATACATTTTAAATAACTATATTTTTGGAATCAATATGCATGTATGCGGATAATAAATGATAAGTAATATTTGGTTTTGTGGATTGTCATTGCATTCATTTTGCACAGCTCACTAAAGTATAACAGTTCTTTTCTATTTTATTGAATCATTCGTTAGATTCAAACTTATTTACTATTATTATATTTTATTACAACTTGCATATATGTTACAATTTTAATATTTACAGACTGTCCAAATTTACATGAATATAAATTCACGTTCTATAAATAAAGCTGGTCATTCAAATTGCAATTTTCACTTGATATTCCTTAAATATCTTATAATTTGTTACACTATTTGACTGACTGAAGAAATAATTAATTCTTAAAGACAATATAATTGTAAATATAAAATATTGTTTAAATAATTTAGTTAAAAAATAATGCATATTTTATTTAATTTAATACACAAAAAATAAAATTCATTATAAAAAATTATTTAAATAAAAAGTATTTTAATTATTCCAAGAAATGTTAAGTAAATGCAATAATGAAAGTATATGTTTCTGTGAATGATCATTTTATTAAAATTAAAATGCTAGATAAATTTAGTTTAAAGAAGTGTTTATTCCTTAGAATGGATTTTTAGCATTTCATTTACTCACACATTTACCCTATATCTTGTGAAAATAAAATTTTCATACTAAAATTATGTTTTTTCTTTAGATATTTTAATATTAAATTTAATCAGTTATTACTGTACGCGTTGAGAATTTCATTTGTTTTACATAAGTTGCGTTGGTGCTGGTGATGTTGCATTGGCATTGGCGTTGGCGTGCTCACCAAGAGTCTTCTCCCGCTGTCCTCTCCTAGGCTGGCGGTTGTGGCTTACTGGACTGGCTTCCCCTTGGCTGGTTGCTCCCTGGATCCTTTTGGTCCGGCTGCTCAGCTGGCTCTGACTCGAGTGCCCGATTGTGCGCGCTTATATTGGGGATCGCGGCCTCGCGCTCATTGGTCGAGCGGTTCACGGCGCTGATTGGCCGTTGCGGGAGTGGTTGGGCGCGCGTATTAGCGTTAATGTGTTGGTGTTGCGGTTGCCATGTTGTTGTGTTGGTGTTGTTGTGTTGGTGTTGTTGTGTTGGTGTTGGTAATATATATAATATTATATGAAATTCAACATTAATTTATATTAACAAAAAAATGCAGTAATGTTCTAAATATCATACTACTTTATTTCCAGATTACTTTTAAAATATACATATATATTATAGTTAAATTTGAATATAATTTTTTTAAATAGTACATAAATATAATGCAAGTATTATTGCAATTTTTTTAACAATTTTTTACAAATTTTTCATTTTTTTATATATTATGCATAAATTTATTGTCATTTATTATGATTAATAATTAATAAACATTAATAGAATTCAATTAGTTATATATTACAGTGCACAATATGTTTATATTTAACTATAATATGAATGATTTTAATAAATATTTTAATTGTTGTATTTAAAATATAATAATATTTTTTTTATTATTTAACATATATTTGAAATATTATATTAGTATTATATTTATACATATTTTAATGAAAAACAAGTTTTATTGCTCAAGAATGATAAATCATTTTTTAAATTAATAGCTTGTTACGGGTGAAAAAATTTTTATTAAAGATATGCATAATATGTACATGTTCATTATTCAAAGCACGCGCTCAATTAACTTTTCTCACGAAATGTGTCAGTGTTCGATTATCATTATTGACTTACTGACATTACATTGGATGCTTACGGGAGCGCCTGATTCCGCGATTGATTCCGGAATCTTGTGTTCTAAAACATAAGTTGATGTTTCCAATATTTCACGTTTAGTAACTTAAACCAACTTATCTATTATTTTAAGTCAGGAGAACGCACCACTTGGTCA